>QFEV01000171.1:0-80521 GCA_003316405.1 Thelephora aurantiotincta
GGCCCGGTAGGTGGAAATTTTCTCGAATGACGCAGGTTGCATGTGGTTGATGCTGACGTTTTATTGGGTTACAAACAGTCACCGGAGATATCTTTGTACTAGCACGACACCTAGATTGTGTCCAACGCGAGGAGGACGACGCTTCCCTTGATCACGCGCCCATAGAAGTACAATATATATTGAAAGGAAGTACACGATGTGAGTTGTCCAAACGATGGAACAAAGTTCGTCAGGGGAATGGAATCCCTCCCCTCAAGGTTTCATGAAGGCATCAAAAAAATCCCCGGTTCGGAAGGGGTGTCGGCGGTGTTACAATGATCGTCAACGGTTCTTGTCTCGAAGGCGGGTCTTCAAACCGCACGACGAAGTTTTTCTGCGGTCGCACGGATCCAGAATCCACCCGTCGCGGTCGAAGCCTTTTCTTCCTCTTCACGACGACCTCCTCCTCCCCCTCTTCCGTCCCATCATCCTCCCAATAACTCGTCTCTTCCACGGTCGGTTCTGAAGTCTCCGCATCACTCGGCGTCAACCTTCCCAGCAGGTGCGAGTTCAAATCGCTCAAGTTAGCCGTCGCGGATTGAACGTCCTCCATCGTGGGGTGAGCGGGCGGGAAGTACACGAGCGAACGAATGTCCAGAACGTCGTTTAGCTCGTCGGTGTCCGGCTGCGACATCGACATCACGTCCGAGTAAACTTCTTGATATCGAACGTCCGACCACTGCTCCTCGTATTGATCATCCTCGGCGTAGAAATCGTCGTCGTCGTCCTCTTCTTCTTCGTCGATGGTAGGGTGTTGCCTGGGAAGTATCGGACCAGGATCGTGGCGCCACAGGTCCATGGGGAAGGTCTCTTTCGGAACAAAGACGTTTTCGGGATAAGCGACGTTTGCTGCAGCGTATGGGTCGAACCCGTCATCGCTCGGTCCGGCTACGGGCTCGAGCTCTTCGCGTTCCGAATCGATGGAATGGGAGCTGCGTTTCAGATTTTCCTCGTAACATCCCTTGAGCCACTCTCGCTGGAAGCGTTCCATGTCTTCGCGAGGCCCCTTCCGTAACACCTCCACCGGTCCGACCTGTTTCTCGGCAACTATGCAAACCAACCCTCCGGCGCCTGTTGAGCCGAAGATAAGTTTCCGACGCCACCGGAAAAGGAACAATGGATACCGACCGAAGATGACTACAACCCAAGGTAGGATAATTGAAACGCCGCCCCACTTGCAGTCTTTG
Organism: Thelephora aurantiotincta; assembly: GCA_003316405.1. Classification (NCBI taxonomy): domain Eukaryota; kingdom Fungi; phylum Basidiomycota; class Agaricomycetes; order Thelephorales; family Thelephoraceae; genus Thelephora; species Thelephora aurantiotincta. The sequence goes on from QFEV01000171.1 coordinate 1,227, forward strand.
TTTGAAGGAAAAGAATAAAAAACGGAACAAAGAGCGTTCTGCCTGGCTTTGACAGATACACTGATAGCCATGACTGGCGATCCTCGCGAGTGAGCGAATGTTCGAAGGGTTCGGGTTTCAAGGGACGCACCTAAGTTTACAAGACAGGTCGTGGCGAATGCAAAGACGTACGGTATCTTGAACGGTTTCGTTCGGTGCCTTGTGCGACGCAAATATATACCGCTGGACATGCGATTGACGTTGAGGGGCTTGGGTGGGGGCGAACGGGAGCAAAGGGACGCACAGAATAACAATGGCGGAAATTGAAATGGAAGACATGATCAGGTGAACTATTTCGTATGCTGTCGCGATAAGACGGGGGTCAGACGGCTGTGACCTTGGACCAGTAACCCATGAACGACGCACCTGATACACCGGCTTTGCCTGCGAGGATGCCATAGAGAGAGAGGGAAAAAGAATTAAAGAAAAAAATGGAAGCTGGGGAGGCGAGGCGAGGTCGTCAGGATGCACTCGTAAGCGACAGGTTGGGCGAATCACGTACCAAAGAGGGCAAGGAGGAAAGAGTGGGGTCGATAGTTCATCGTGTTGAGGTCCAAACGCTGCACGGGCGACGAAGGCTACTGAGGGTGCAGAGGGAGGGATGAACGGGGTGGACGACTGAACGAGAGCCCGCAGGATAAAAAACGAGATGGGAGAAGGGAAAAAAGGGGTGAACCGAACAAAGGATGACAGTCAGGAAAACGCGAATGGACCAATCAATTGGAACGGACCACACGGCGCACTCGGGTTGCACGCTTTCGCCGCTGCGGAGGGGAGTGGAAGAGGTTGACCTTGAGAAAGAGAAAGCACTTTCTTATAGGTACACTGGGTCACCTCGCAGCGGATCCAGACGTGCGAACTGCCACACCAATTCCTTGACGTCGGGTATGGGGAAATGTGAGAGGGTGTGGAGCCTACGCGGAAAGCTCGTGGGAGCTCTGCCCACGCACTGCCGCCTTAGGGTCGCGATATTTGAGATTAACCGGAACTAAACGTTGCCGCGCCCGTCGGGCCTAAGTCTATGCGTTCTCCAACCGTCTGGAGGTGGATCCCAGGACACCTATTGTTCGCCCCCTGTTCACGGCAATCGATGGTCGGATGGGAACGAGTTCTTGTTGATGGTCCAAGGCGTTGGCCCAGCCGTCTCAAAGACGTGAAGACGAAAGCGCAGAGACTGCCAGAAGTCATTGCGTCAGGCCTCGAGGCCGAATCGACGCAGCAGGCAGCAGAAAACGAGGCGGGGGGTGATTCGTCCCCCCGTCGGCATTTACCATAACCGTCCTACAATCGATCGTTAGGCTCATTCGGCTCATCAGACCCGTGTCCCGGTCGGTACAAGAAATAGCATACAAGTACAGCCATGAAATGGATTAAAGAATGGGATCTACTGGATTGGATCCGTACAGCTGCCTTACTCAGAACATGTATTCTCTCGGTTCGTCATCAACCTCGCTGACCCTCGAAGACATCACCATCCACCCAAACCCGGTGGAATCCGAGTGATCACTGAGTCTGTCGTACTCTAGACTTCCGTCCGAGTCGTAGTCCGAGTCCAGCTCCGAGTCGCTGGATGATCCAGGGATAGGGATATGGTCCGGCATCCACGGTGAATCCGTCCATACCTCGCAATTGGACAGCTCCAAGGAAGGAATTACCAACGAATCAGATGGATCGACGCCAAACTCGGAGTGAGAGAGATCGTCGGCGAGCGAATCTTCTTCGTATGGGGGCGTAGAGTACCCGGAAACGGGCGTCGACATGCCAGAGGGGGTAGTGGATGGCGGTGCGGAATCGTGTAAATCCTCCACGCCAAACTCTTCTAACAAGCACCAACCTTTGCCTGCCTCCCCGAGCACTGCCCGCACCTGTGCCGCGGTCCAACCTCTGAACTCGATCTTCATGATCGACGCGAGCCCACTTGGATCCCCATACACCGAACAGGAAACTCTCGAGTCGCCCCAGACACTGGCGGCGTCCAAGCGAGAGAAGAGGCTCGATACACGAAGCGAGTGTCGTTCGTGTGATGCGTGAACGTCCAACAGGATCGAGAGGGGGATGAGGGAGGGAAGCGGAGTGGAAGGAAGGGGTCGCCTTGACGAGGGGGTGGGGGCAAGAGGGACGAGGAGGTTGGAAATAACTTCTACGGGGGGAGCAACGAAGTAGTGGCCGAACTCGGCTTGCGTCTCCGAAACTGGCTGGGTCTTCTTCTCAGTAGGCTTGACCATCTCCTTCGTCTTCTTTACCGTAGAAATTTCCATTCGCTTCGCCACCTTGAGTGGCTGCTTTCCTTTCGTCTCTAGTTCCCAATCTGCTTCGATGAACGCGCGGAGGGAAATCGGGGTATTGTCAATGAGGTTTTGGAACAGAGGTCTGGAAGAGTGGAAGCTTCGTGCGGTGCCCAATCCGACCTGGGTAACGGAACGTGGGCTGAAACCCGGCGCCTTTGGAAGGTGATAAGCACCGAGAGGACGCCCAACTGCCTGCCTCGCCTGCATTGAAAACGTTTGTTGAATGGGGGGGACATTTGATCTGGCGAGGTGTGCGATGTTGCGGAAGGAGGCGGGAGTCGTTGCTACCCCAACACGAGCAGGTGCGGTAAGTAAGGCAAAGTATCTGCCGACGGCGGTTTTGGTCTGAGAGAATAAGCGTTGTGCAAATGACGCTGGTGGGTGGTAAACCGCCTGCGGGAAGGATGAAAACCTGAGGGCCGAAGAGGTATGGATGGACCTCGAGGCTCCTCCTATCTTGGTGCTAGGAAGTGCGTTCAACTGGGGAACATGGCCGCGGATGGCCCGTGCCCCGTGTGATGCTGCCTGCATCACCGCTCGGATTCTCCTATTAATGAAGAAAGCAGGAGATCAAAGAGGTGCGGGGGTGGTCGAGGTAGTGGTAACGAGTAAAGAGATGAACGACCAGTTGGCCCGCTTTTTGATTTGTGCCATCTCCCCACCGCCGAGGCCACGACAGCCATCGGCGTCGGCAACTTCCCGGTGGCTGTGTCCCGCTCCGGGGTTCCCCTCCGAAGCCACGTGGTTCGGACTTGGCGCGAAATGTAAACTCATACCTCCTCAATCTGTCCAATCGTCTTCGTGGCATGGCCGCTGTATCTAATTTTCTGGGCATGGGAGTTCGTCAACGAGAGATTGCGTCGCGACCAACCCCGCGGATTCCCCTGGGGGTCTGGTCATTCTATGGAACCAGGGACTGGCAGATTATAAGGTCGGTGGTCTAAAGATGCGAACATCCTGGGGGCGCGTGTCCCTGTTCACGATTCTGCCTTCCCTTAGACCGCACCAACCAAGTCTGGGTTCACCCATATCCACATGCGTACTCTGCTTGTGGGCTACGACTGTCGGTCGACGTCCACCTTTGACAACAGGACGGCGAATTTAAAGCTCTGTACTTCCTCATTCTAGCTACCTAAGAAAGACGACACCCAACTGGTGCATGCATGTGGCTAGCATTTAGGCTGCCACGGGGACGTCTGTGGACCTGTGTACCATGCCCGATGAACGAGGCTAGCCCCCTACTATCCTCATTGGCCAGAACCCGTAGGGACGAACCAAATCTTACAGTCCACCTTCAGCGTTTGGAAACTGCGGTTACACTGTTAGGGCGGACGGTGAGTATTACGTACCTTCTGAGATCTGAACGTGAATAGCGAACAATCGGGTTGAACGTCCTGCTTCTTGAAGGGACTTTCTGACGTCAGCTGCCGCGGTGGAGCATATATCCTATTGATGGTGTAAAATGGCGTGCACGAAAAGGTGCTCCAAGTTCGTGCTAACGCCCTCCCCATTGTCAGACATCGCCAATGACGATGGGAGGCCGGTATTCATATGACTTGGGACGAGTACAGATCGGGATGATGTCACTTCATTGAGGGCGGGGATCGTCTGGGATACTCGAGTGTAAGTATTTCAGCTTTTCATCAGGAGAAAACGCGTCCTGCAACATTTTCGGTATCACCCAAGTATCACCCCTTTGTATTAATCCTACTCTCGATCCTCGGTCGATCCCCCTCGAAATGACCCAAGGAGAACGGCCACATATAAGTACGTATGTTTGTTCCCTCGAGAATTAGTGCTCCATGGGCATCCTTCTGAGCGGCTGAGCAAGCTGCCTCGGAGGAACCGAGCATACCCATGCCTCCGAACGCCCACCGTAGGAAAAGGCAAGTAGTCACTACGTCAGGGGTGTGGAGGAAATTCGGCAAGTGGATCTGAGCTCGATGCGCCGCCGGTCCCCCATAGGGGTGTGTAGTCCAGAGGAGCATCATCGCCATGACGCCACCCACAACCCATACGTCAGTGCTCCTTGCTCCATACCCCCTTGCCTACTTAAAGGCCCACGGCATTGCAGGGTCATCCACCAAGAACCCCCACACACTCATCAATTCGCCCTTCTATCCATTCAAGCTACAAATATCCAACATGTCTTCTGATCCAAGGTTCATTTGTTTACGCTCCCTTTCAGTCCACTTCCTGACCGTATATCCAGCAAAACCAGCGGCATTTTGAAGAACACCATGGGGAAGGCCGAGGAGACCATCGGCAACGTGACCGGCATGGAGAGTTGGAAGACTTCCGGGCAGGAGCGTCAAGCTGAAGGCGACATTGAACACCGCGAAGCCCAGGCGCAGGGCTACGCCCAAGGCACCAAAGACCGCCTGCTCGGTAAGAAGGACCAACTCTTTGGAACAGTCACCGGTGACACCTCCCAAGAGGCTGCTGGTATGTCTCAACCTCGTGCTCCATGGGTTTTATCTGTCAGGGTGAAATGCTAATACAAGTCTACGCTCCTGTCCAGGTCGCGTCCGTAACGAGAAGGGCCAGTCTCAGCAAGACTGGAACCAGTCTTGAGTCAACAGTCACTAGACCTTGCGCGCGCTAGTATAGCCCAGTTCCGTGTACCAGTACAGTCATCAATGTCACAGATTCTAGTGCAAATTTGTGGATGTGAGCTGGATGTTCGGGCGTTGGGCGGGAGCGAAGTTGCTCGAACGTTCTGACGCCCACTGATGGATTCTTGTTCCCCGGTGATCGACCGGGCGGAGAGAAACCGAGGAGTAGCCGCTGAAGTGGCAGGAGGAAAATACAAGAATTCCCTTTATCCACCTCTGAATCTCCCAGGGGCGCAAAAACCGTAGACACCCTCTACGGCCGGCTACGCTGCTTTCCCCCATGGCACTTCGTCATCCGTGGTTCTCCCAGACCCTCAAACGAAAGCATCCAGACGATCCCACCCTCGAGGGAAGTGGCGGCGGCGGTTTCGGAGTTGGAGGGACGGGCTGCGGAAGTACCGGCACGAACGGGCGCACCACCGTCGGGCACGTCCCCCCTCCGCACCAAGGTTCCAACTCGAACGTAAGGGCACCGAAACGGTTCCGCAAGTTTGAGAGTCGGAACCTCGAACGCGGGCTCGCGGAACTGTCCATCCAACCGACACCCGCACCTCACCCTTTACAACATCAACAGCCGCATACACAAGTAGGAGGCGATGGTATATGGAGAAATGTCGTAGGAGCCGTCGGGGACGGTTCGAGCGTGGTGTGTCCGGACGGGTCGACTCTACCTCTGCTTCGATCAAGTTTGGTCGATGAACCTCCTTCGCCCGACTTGGGTGACATCCAGATGTCCACCCAGACGTGGTACGAACCAGAGAAAGATAGTGAGTCTCTCCCCTGGTCGGGTCCTCCGTCGCTCGGGTCGGGTTCTGATGCTCAAAACCCCAGGAATAATCATCACGAGTCTGGATGACGACGAGTATGACGGAGATGATGAGGGCCAACAAGAGCAACGTATAGGAATGGACCCCGCCGGACAGACATCCGAATTCACCATCTCACCTGCATTCCTGAACGCGATAAAAAAGGAACTCGCTCGAACTGTGGATTCTCCATCCCCGACGAACGCGCCTCCAAGCCGAGCCTTGGTCCTCTTCCGACCCTTGTCCTCGATCGCACCTCCACCTACGGAGGACGATCCGAAGAACGTTTCTGGTCATGCTGATTCCCAGGGAGGAGTGTGTGGTAATCCACCATCTAAAACACCTCCACCTTTCTATCTCGACGATTCCAGACAACACCCGTCTGTATTTGATGGTGACGACGACATGGAAATAGAAATGCTCTGATTGAAAAGTCTAGGGAGCAAACCGACGAGTTGCCGCATCGAAACGATTATGTACATAATACAGGGGACGGGAGAGAGCAGATAGAGATGGAGGAAAAATGACCGTAGTAATCCGACAACACGACGACCAGATGTGAGAGATGAAGCCTGCGGAAATATTTATATAGTGAGAGAACCGTGTTTTGTGTGACAAGTTTGGAACCAGAAACGCTCATTAAGCGGAAGGAACCGATCCACCCTGAGCACCGAACTGAAGCAAATCTTGATTCCGAGAGTCATCTTGGTAGATGATTTCCGAAAAGTTGATGTGCCGGGCCCTCGAATGGGCGTGGGGGTGCGGGACGTGGTGCATCCTGGCTGCATAGTGGCGGCCGACGATTGAGCCATCAGGGTTGGTGGCTGGCACATCTTTTGGTGGAGGTTGAGATCTTTGCTGCTGAGGATTTTGAGGCTGTTGTTGCTGTTGTTGTTGTTGATAGGGTTGCCTATGTTGGGGGACGGTGTTCGGAGGGTTTACATGGAAGGGGGAAGATGGATGGAGATGGGAGGCAGGAGCAGCCGAAAGTGGTGTTACAGGGTGAGAGAGGGGTTGGTGGTAATCGAGCATGACGGAATCTGCCGGGGAGGTGGAATGCATGGACTGATCGAATGGTGTCGCGATGTGCGGGTGGGGGTGTCCCTGAAACGGGGCGTTCTGGGTCGGAATAGACAAACGCAAAGCTTGAGCTTGAGCCTGCGCTTGCGCCTGAGTCTGCACCTGGCTCTGGACTTGGACCGGGGGCATAGGAGGTTGGAGAGGGGGCACGACATCAAAAGATTGAGTCACAAAATTTCCCGGGCCTTTTGAAGTCGGGGGTGCAGACGACTTGGCTTCCGGAGCGGGGAGATCGTCTGCAACAGCGCTCGCCTTCTGGGCGGCGATCTCTTCGGCGGTCAAAAAACGACCACCAGGGCCGCGGGGTCGCCTCATCGCATGCTGATGACGCGATTCGTGGAGATATGGCTTCGGAAGGGTCAGTTGGTGGGGTGAAAAGGGGAGCGGGAAAAGGAGCACACCTTTCTCTGCTTGGAGAGTCGATGGACCTCCTCTAGCCGGGCTCTCGCGACGCGACGCTTGAGGATCCGATAGTACTGCTTGGCGTTGACATAGAGGGGCTCCTCATCGAGGGTGTTTTCCTGGGAAATCTGGTCGACGGACCTGGGGGAGAGGGTGGGAGAAGGGGCGGGGGACTGGGGGTGGTCGAGGTGATGTTGGTTCTGGTGGTCCTGGGGGTAGTAGTGGTAAGAAGAAGAGGAGGGGGGCTGGTCGGCTGCTGAGGGAGGGTCAGGGAGAGAGATGGAGGAGCGAGTGCGGTTCGCTGGCTTACAGCCGTACGAGTGATAAGCCGAGGTTAGAAATCCGTCCATCGTCCTTTCATTGGTTCAGAGTCAGTCCAATCCCATTGGCTGCATGTGACACAATGTCACGCCCCCCTCCCCGTCACCCTGTCACGACCAAGGCTGCTCCTCCCCCACAGTCACGACCATGGAATCTAAACTGTGCGTCCTCGACCACGGCCTACCCCTCCTGACCTCTAACCGCAACATGCCAGAAAAGCCCTCAAAGTCGCAGACCTCAAGGACATCCTCAAGAAGGCCTCCGTCTCTCCGCCCCCAAAGGCGACCAAGGCGGATCTCATTGCCAAAATCCTCGCCGAGCCCGCCGCCATCAATGCGTACAACGCGTTGCACAACTCCGCTGGGGCGACCCCACAGCGAGACGCGTTAACCAAGCCAAAATCCGTCGTCAAACCCGACGCGTCCGCCAAGCCACCCACAAACACCTCCCCTTCACCCAAAAAGGCCGAGGTACGATAGACCGCAGTCCGCCACGATAGTACACTGAACCGGAATATTAGGACCCGACACCTGCGCCGGTAACAGCTTCTACAACCACGCCCGCGGACCCTCCTGCAGCGGAGGACCCCGAGCTAGAGAAGCGCAAAGCTCGTGCCGCTCGGTTCGGAATTCCACTGGTGGAACCTAAGCAACCAAAACCTGCGGACAAAAAGTACAAGAAGCAACAGCAACTTCCAGATGTATGCATCGGTCCGACTCGATCCTGGATGATTCACTGATCTTATGCCGTAGGGTGAAGCGAAGCTCAAGGCCAGGGCTGAGCGCTTCGGCGTCGACACGTCCGAGGAGGGCAAGAAACAGCCCGCGAGGAAGCGAGGAGCGCCAGAGGAGCCTCTCGATCCTGAAGAACTCGAACGAAGAAGGAAACGTGCTGAGCGTTTCGGTCTCCCCCTCGCAGTAAGTCACGGTGCTCTTCCAAGCCCCCTGACACCTGATTCTCTTTTCTCTCGCAGAGCGCATCAAAAGCTTGAAATCTGCCGTTGTTCCCTGTTGGCATCGTATTTGTTTATGATGTTTACGTGCTCTCCTATCTGTGTATGCTAGTTTCCCATCGACTTCCATGTCCATATGTTCCCGCTGTTTGACCAAACACGACCGGTGTCTGTCCGAGTCGTAATGAGATGCTCGGTGACTTTTGGCAGGCAACTCGCAGGTCGGGGACGCTATTCTCTGGAATCGGCTCGATTCGTCATCCCAGCGGTGAATGCTAAAGCGCTAAATGTTGAATCGTCGGATCACCATTGCACTTTCTTGCACGTTAACAGGACGGCCATCGCGGATCGGGAGCGGGCAACTGGGATCACTTCCTTACTCATCCACTCCCTCCCCCTACATCCACCCACACCATGTCGGAACAACCCACCGATACCAGCAACCTGTTCACCTGCTTATCATGTTCAATCGCTTTCTACTCTGCAGAGGACCAGCGTACGTCCAACTTTTTTTTTGTGGCCGCTCTGCCGTGTATCTCATCGCAGAAAAATTGAACCTGTGTGCCACCTCGGATTCTAGGAGTGCATTACCGCTCGGACCACCACAGATACAATATGAAGCGTCGGGTCGCCGGACTGCCTCCCGTCTCTCTCCAAGTCTTCAACGAGAAGGTGCTGGAGCGGAAGGCAGAGACTGCGATCATGGCCTCCATTAAAGGATCGGTCTGCCAAGTTTGCAAGTAAACGTTTGAGTCCACGCCGTAGATGACGCCCCGAAGTTCTGACTCGGTTTCCCGTGTTTGCACCACAGGAAGACGTACACGACAGAAAACGCTTACCGATCACACATAAACTCCAAGAAACACAGAGAGGCGGAGCTCAAGCTTGCTGGTAGTAGGAACGCTGGGTCAGGAACTTCACAGACTGAGGATCCCCCCGAGGCAACTACGGATACACTAGAAATCCCTCCCGCTCCAATCGAACCTCCTCCACAACAAGCTCCAGAAGAGCAGCAGCAATCAGGAGAGGGAGAGACATCCGAACCCCAATCCATCAAAGATAGAATCGCCACTCTTCGTTCCCGCATATCCCCCTTACAATGCTTATTCTGCTCAGCACCCGGCTTCGGATCCATCGACGAGAACGCCTCCCACATGGCCTCCGCCCACTCGTTCTTCATCCCCGATCTGGAGTACCTCACGGACCTGTCGGGTCTCCTGTCGTTCCTCGGCGAACGCATCGCGGTGGATAACACCTGCATATTCTGTCTCAAGAAGAGCAGGGAGTTTCAAACCCTCGACGCCGTGAGGAAGCACATGCTCGATAAGGCTCATTGCAAGATCGCGTACGACACCGAGAGCGAGAGGCTCGCCGTGTCGGATTTCTACGACTTTTCGCGTTCGTACCCCAGTTTTTCCGGAGAAAAGAAGGGGTCCGCGAAGAAAAGGAGGGTGAAGATCGTCGTTCCCGATGCCGAGCTCGTGGAAGATGACGATTGGGAAGATGTGGATGACGACGGCGATGATGAGGAGTTCGACGAAGTCGTCGAAGAGAGCGCTCCTGAGCCAGAGGGTTCAGGGGACGAAAAAGACGAGCCCGACGACGAAGCCGGTGGACCGCAGATCACATACGGTGACACCGTATATGAACTCGTTCTTCCATCCGGAGCGAAAATCGGTCATCGCAGTCTTCGACGGTATTACAAACAATCCTTCGCCAACCCTTTGCCCGGCCGAGTGGTGGATCCCAACTCCGGGGTCGGCCTCGTCCGAAAACTTATCGGCGACAAGGAGAACTCGACTCTCGTGCCCTCGAAGGGTGGCTATGGTGCCTTTGGCAGCGGCACTATGACCGTAAAGGCCAGGAACAGGGGAGAGGCCAAAGAGGCCGGACGACATATCCGCGAATTCCGCGATCAGAAACGTCGTGAACAGTTCAAGACCAAGGTCGGATTTGTTCACAACCACCAGAAACACTTCCGCGATCCACTCCTCCAGGTACGTCTATCAGGTAACGTTCCCTCTTCCACGTCGTCACTAACGTTTATCCCCGCAGTGACCCGCGCGGAAGGGGTTTTCTTTACACATTAAGTATCTGTATGTACTATCGTGTTATCCGTGAAGCCAATCGCTAGTTTCCGCACCTCATAAAAAAAAAGGGTAAAAAAACGATGCCCACTGTCAACCATCACGTAAGAATAAACAAGAGACTAAAATCTGAGAGGATAGATCGTGAATCAGAGGAGGGGAATACCAAGTGGAAGGGTAGGGTATGACAAGCAAGAGACTGCGATACGACAAATACGAGCGGGATAACGGGAGAATAGGACCATGAAAACACATCGAACAAAAGGACAAGATCATAGGGGAGGGATGGGTAGAGAGGGAATGATGAAAAGAGAGGGAGTTGAGATCAATACAGATATGCCGCGGGAACTACACCCTCTTGGTTTGTCCGTGGATCTCTGACAAGCCACCAACTACGGGGAAATCGGTCAGCTCCGTTCAGTGAGACGCAGGTGGGATGCAGCACGTACGCTTGATCGGAATCATCCAGGACCTCCAACTCCATACCAGCAGTGAGAGCGAGTTCTCCCTCACCTGTGGCTTCGAACGAGTACCTGGCATGAGCCGGTCGTCCAACTTCACCCCCTGACCCGAGCGCATCCGATGGCGTCTCTGCGCGGACGTAGTTGCTCGCGTCCGGTCCAAACACATCGGTGTTATCGTGACCAGACCTCTGTCCAGTCGTCTCTTCCTCCTTCTCAGGGTTGTATTGGCTGAACGGGCTCGAGGCCCCAAGGATGGTCGTCCTTGTCGCAGCGTTCACATGCGCAAGAAGGGAAGAAGGTCGTTGATGCAAGGAGTCGTCGTCTTCATCCTGATCGACGGTCTTGATTTCTTCTTGACGGGAGAATAACGTCCAAAGGATACCGAGCAACACAAGGAGGAAGACCACACCGGCTGCGATGGCGATAGAGATGAGGATGACAATGCCCACAGCCAAGAAATCTGGGAATTCTTAGAAACGAGGCGGCCAGCGAGAGAAGGTAAGACTCACGTCTGCGGGCAAAACTGAAAGAAGTGAATGAGTGGATCAGTCCTGCCACGGAACCTGGCGATCCAGAGGCTGAAGTAGAGACGATGTAAGGAACAAAGGATTGCCCGTCAAACAGCACGGATGAAACATCGCCAAAAGAGGAACTGGACAAGGCACCAGAGAGTAACAGCATCCTGTCGTTCTGGATCGGTTCACTGGACTTGTGGGCGTCGAAAACCGGAACCATGGTCAACTGTGAAATGTTGGTACCACTCCCAAAATCCGGCTCTGGGACAAAGCGTGAGTCATGATCGCGAGTCTGTGCCCAGGGGTAAAGAACTTACGGAACAGAGTCCAAGTCAATCCGTTCCAGAAAGACAAATATGATTTGGTTCCATCCGTAGACTTTCCGGCAACAAAGATACTGCTTAAATTTCCAGCGTTGACCTCAAGAGCAGTGGGTGGTCCGGGAAGATCGCCATCTTTTCCCAGCTTCGTCCAAGTGTTGTTCCCAAAAGAGAACAAAGCGACGTTGGCGAGGGAGCTGTCAGGGAGAGTGAAAGCTCCAGAAATAACGAGCGAGTCCTGATTATCCTGGAAAATATCAAGGTCAGTCATTGAAGAAGACCGTGTAATAGTTTGAACGAACCCCAGCCAAAACGAGAGTCGAAACCTGTCCGCCACCCAAACCACTTCCCAAAGTGGTCCATTGTTTCGAATTGACATTCAACGCGCAGACGGCCTTGCAGGGGAAAGACCCAGCGCTTTCGAACGATCCGGCGACAATCAAAGTATCGGACCGTGACTCCGACAAGCTGAGGGACCTGACAGCAACAGTCCCTGCGGAAATCAACAAGGGCTGCAGTCCGTCGTAGGCCCATTGGCTGCCCACGAGATCGTAAATGGCAAAGCCATTGAGATCTGAGCCTTGTATCGTGAACTCTCCGCCTACGTACAGGGTATCACCATGAACGAGGAGAGTGCGAACAACTCCACGCACGGTAGACCCAGGTAGAGCAAAGAGGACCCCAGTCTCGATATTGTAGGCAGCAAGGCCAGAGGCACCATCGAAAGCGGGCAAGGAGAAGTTTCCACCAAGGATAACTGTTTGCTGCTTCGAGGAACTGTTTGTCCAGAACGCACCAGCGTAAATTGCGGGGGAGCTACCAGATTGGGGAGAGGTCTGAGTAGGGGTCGATGATTGTTGCCTCTTGAAAAAGTGTTTGAACGTGACAGATGGCAAGAAACTCCTTTTCTGGGCCACAGTAGAACTGACCGGGCTCAACGTGGTGTTGAGGGCTGTGACTTCTGGGAGACTCCCATCCCCGCCAGTCGCGAGCAGTGCGAATCCATTGGCACCATAACGAAGTGAAGAAGTGATATGACCAGCAATGTATTGAACGTCTTGGGTATTCTTGTTGTGAGTTCCATTGACGATGACATCGAGGGACCCATCGAGGTATCCACCGCCACTTGTCCATCCGCCGGTCCCGACGGTCCAGCTGGCCAGGCCGGGGACTTGAAGACCTTCGGTATCGCCGCTCGCATTCCTAACCTTCGTGAAGTTGCCAACAACTTGGACCCGTCCATCGGTGTAACCCAATCCACTAACGGTTCCTTCGACACCTCCGCCAAGAGCGGCCCACTGATCCTGTACGACGTCATAGACGGCGACTCCAGACAAAGCACTGTTTGTGGAGCCGGTGGCGGTATCTGTAAAGTGACCACCAACATATAGTCGGTTTCCAACGAGGAGCAGCGCCGAAACATTTCCGTTCAGGCCATTACCAGACAAAGTGTGGAGTGCGCCACCTCCGAAAGCGACGATATTCGAGGCGCCGGGGGCGGTCCCAGATGTCAAATTGAACCGGCCTGCGAGGAAGAGGGTGCCAGAGGGGTGCTGGACCGCACTGTTGATAGATGCTCTGGACGAAAGTAAATTTACGGACCCTCCGAGAGCATTGAACAGATCGAAACCGGCGATGTCGAGGGGAGTCTGAGTGGTATTTGGCAGAATCCCGGCGGAGGTATTTGGTGACGAGTTTAAAGACAATGGCCACTCGAGGAGACCGAATCCAGTCTTCGATCCTGCACCACCAGATCCGTTGGGAGAGGTTCCACTAATGTCTGGGGACCTCAAGACGAGCTGGACTCGGTCTGCCACGATCCTGTATCGACCATTGCTTCCAGAGCCTTCAGGGTTGCTTGCCAATGACATCGTGATGGTGGCGACGAAGGAGGGTGATGAAGGAACGACGACACCACTGTAGATATTTGCCACGCTGTCCTGGCTGTTGCGTTGCGAAACGGTGGTCACCCAAGGTTCTTGACCCCCTCCTGGGAAAACGGTGACGGTCACGGACGTCCGAAAGTCGCAGTCCTGAAATTCCTGGCAACCGGGAACCAAAAGGTTGATATCGTATCGGCCCGAAGCGGAGACGTACGGCATCCAGGTAAATGTCGGACCGTTCGCTTGAGAAGTTCCGACAGGAAACTCGGATACGAGAACAGTTTGAACGGTTCCAGCAATATTTGTGTTGGCTCGTTGGGGGTTCCAAGTTCCGGTGAAGGTCGAGTTGGAGGCCACGGGGGCATAACACGATTTATTATTCTGGGTGTCGACGGCAGACGCGAAAGCACCGGATGAGAGCAGCTGGAGGATATGCAAACCGGGGCCATCTCCGCGCCACTGTGATAACTTCAACTGGAAGCCGGTGATCGCACGAGACTCCTGGAATAAGAAATCCTGGTACAATATCGATGGATCTGTGAGCACTGGGCAGTTTTCCGCACAGGTCTGGTTCTGTCCGTTCGAGGGATTTACATATGTCAAGGATTGAACGGCATTGTCCGGAATAGTTGTCAGCCTGTATGGGCCGAAAGAAAGAACGTCAGAGGCGAAGCTCAGGTGCAAAAAGAAACTAATGGATAACCCACGTAAATGCAGTTGTTCCACGACCACCAAGGAAGGTATTGCCTAGACGAAGGCCAGCCGCACTAAGGGAGCTGAAGGTCCGAACAGTTATAACAGCCGTGTTGCCATCGAGGGCAAACCACGATTGTCCAGGACCATCATCCCCAGTGGGACAAATAATGTTGCGGATATCCCGGAAGTTGGGGTCAGAGGAAGAAGGATTGGGATCGACTTCGACATTCTCCAAGGGAATGGGAACGAGGGACGAAGAAAATGGGGAAGCACCAGAAGAGAATGGGACGTTGGGGTTGTTTGTACCATTGATACCGCCTCCTTGGAAACTCGTGAGGAAAGAACCGGCGAACAATAGACTGGATTCGGAAGAGTTTGGGGATATGGAGAGTACTCGGCCGTTATTGTTCGCTGACAGCCCACCGAACGGAGGGGGGGACCAAGAGGAGGACGAGGGATTCCAGACGGCGACTAACGACGAAGGCGATGAAAACTCCCCTCCGACCCAAACCCGATTGTTATTGACGTCACAATAGACCGAACGAATGATGCCGTTAGGTCCGCCAGAACCCAGGGCGGAGATCTTGCCGGAGGAGGGCGTGTAGGATGCAATGTTCTGGGCAGGAGTGTTTCCGAAGGAAGAAAATTGACCGGCGACGTAGAAGACATCCTTGAATGCGCATCCATAATAAATCGAACCTCCTGGGTTTGTCGAGCCGATGCGGGACAGCGAACCGTCGGAAGAGCGGGAAAGGAGGGAGGAGGAGGAAGGATCGAGGGATAATGACGATGTCTCGTTAAACCAGTCAAAGCCTGCAAAGTTGCCAAAAAGGCCAACTTTTCCCATACGATCAAAGTCGACTCTTGGAAGTGCACAATAGACGACATCGAGGGCGGAGAGGGCGAGGAGAGTCGCCAGAAAAAATACGGTGTTGTGATTCATGGCCAGGCAGTCTGTAGTCCTAAAAAGACCACCAGTCCGCTGCAAGAAAACAGTGAAATGGATCAAAAGATCGAAACAGCGAACAACTGGCAAGGTTGAGGGGGCTTACGGGCCAGGGCTCGGCGGAGGGGCGAAACGAGCGGAAAGGGAAGGAGGGAGGATGGAGGAGAGTTTGATGCAACGCGACGCGAAACGAACAGCAGCTGAGCGCTGACTAAGCGTCTACGCCCGAATATGGTAATTTGTCTCAGGATGTATGCTGCAACTCTACTCGAAAAGACAGGACATTCGAATCCATCACGGTTTTACTACCAAATCGCTCAAATCTACCGCAGAGCCAACTGGCTGTCTATGCGGGAGGACCTGGTCAATTTGCCTGTCAAATTGTGTGAGAATGCGGATAAACATTAGTCCGGGAGGACACCACACGCACTGAGGATAGCGGTACCGGCGGACCGGTGGTTTCTGGGCAGACCAGAGAACCTGACTTTCGTCAGCCTGTTGCTGCTCAAGGACTGTGTGCTTGAGGTTGGACTTTTCCCAGACTTCGGAAGGAGTAGCCTTGCTCGAGATGTATCGGGTAATGATGTTGTCGTCGGACGCGGACGGGGCGTATTTATAAAACGCAACAACGGCACCGGCGAGCACGAGGACGTTTACTATGGTCGAAGTAGCGAAGCCTGCAATCGCCAAGTGGTAAGCATGAAGGCAGAATACTTCTCTCCACTGTGGTCCAGACCTTCTTTGGGATATTCGGTCGTGTCCTCGGCATGGTGCTCATGGCCATGCTCGGTGGAAGCAAACCTGAGACCAGTCAGGGGTCGGATATTGTTTGAAACCAGTCGTCGACCAGGCCCGAGGACGGTCCTTTGGATGTTTCCGGAACGCATCGCGGAAGGAGGAAGAGGATGATGTGACTTTCCGTGACCACTCTCGGTTTTCAAGACGAGAATCAACTCCGCCCGTGTCTGGCCTCTTCCTCGCCTCACATCTCAGCCGTTCCCACCTCTCTTGACGGTCCTGGACGAGGTATGCCCGACGATCTCCGCTGAGAAAAGAGACTAGAAACTGTCTGCACTCTATCGACGATCACAACCCTCTCTTCAGACTCTTCTTGCTCAGACCACACCAACGACTCCCGTTCTCTGGGCCCTCATGATTCGTGTGAAAAGGTACCGCCCTAGGACATCGTCGGTACCCTCAATCTCTTTGAAAGAGTCAAACGGGAAGTATCTCGTGAAGTCTCCCGCATCCGAGACAAGTTCAAGGAGGCAAGGGCGATGGTGGACGCATATCGGAGGGAGAAGCGGGCTAGGATGAGGGATGACACCGTGCTGGTTGCAGAGGAGAAGTGGGAGATGGCCAGGGCGGACGAGGAGCTCTGGCTCTCTAGAGAATCGTATCACCAAGATCATGTTCTTGGTTGATCACATGTCCCAGTGGACCAGATCCCTCTGTCTTCCCTCATCTCCCTTGTGTTCCATTTACGCTCACTCACCTTATCCCGACTGCCATGTGTCTGTACCAATCTTCATGCAATATTGTGATCTCGTCCTGACCTCTCCGACGGATAGCTGACACAACCACCGAGAAACCAAAGCCGGTCCGAAGGCCAACCCTCGACCAAGAGACGGTCAACAAGTTGGACAAGGCCATCGGCCACAGGCCAGAGAAGCAAGAGCTCCTTGACAAGAACATCCTCAAAGGTCCGCATTTGTCCCACGCAATCGACAGGGTCTTCAAACGCTGATCAGAGATCAGATGACAAGATCGCCCCCGCTCTGCAAGCCGCCAAGGAACAGCTGCAGCGCGCTCAGCTTGAGGTATCTGATGATCACCCCAAGGCCAGGCTTGTAGACTCACCCAAGGTCCGTTGTAGGACAAGATTGATCACGGACTTCAGCGCCGTCCGACAGCAGGAGAACTTGTCGAGAAGGGAATCTTGCAAGGTAGGAAACCAACCCATTCACGACTTGAGCCGGAATTTGACTCCGAGCCTTTCGCAGCTGACGAGGTTCCACAATCATAAGAAAGAGGTGACAGTATATTAGTGTATCGAATATCATAGCGGGAAGAGCGATCAGCTTGTAACAACGCGACGAAATCTGCGCAATCGAGTCTTTCAGGACAGTCGGGCGAGGCGGGATGGGTGGTCTGAGCTCACAGTCCTCTAATCGCGGTCTCTTCGAATCCGTTGCTTCAAATCCTCCGCAGCCCTCCTTGTCCCCTGAGAGCCCGCCCACCCACGCGATCTTAGCCAATTGACCAATCTCGGAGTGAAAGCGGCGGTCAGCCCCACTCGTACGGGCAAAAATAGAGTCTTGTGAATCGTGTACGCCAGCACAATCATCGCATACAATCCCTCCTGACCGCCGGCCTGAGATTGCGCAACCGCCTTGTCCATATCCTCCCTCCCTGGTTCTGGCGGTCGCGAATCGAACATGCCGTACACCGACTCCTTCGCCGAAGTGGCCATGCGGGAGACGTGCTCGGCCCCAATCAGGTTGACGGCGGCAAAGGCCACGCTGAAGTCGATTGTGGATATGAGGAAGTATACGCCGAGTGCATACCACCCGTACGACTTTATCAGGTGTTTTAGGCGTTGCGAGAAAGTGAGTTCCGGTTCGTCCCTCTCGGATTCCTGTTGGGTGGAGTTGGAGGTGAGGCGCGGTTGGGCGTGGTGGAAGTAACGGAAGCCCGCGTTTCCGGCTGGTCGGAACACACCGCCGTGTGTGGAGGATAACGGGAGGACTGGAGTGGTGTTCGGCCGGAATACTGAACGTATTACTGCAGTTCGAAGAAGGGGGAACCTGAACAGACCGGGTCTGACCATGGTCGCGCGATGATGAGGTCCGCTGCCGAACAGCGTTAACGCGACCCCGGCCGTACTTAATCCTTTTTTTCTTTTTTTTTTTTTTCCCTCACCCGCGAACGTCAAACGATGGCTGCGTCCGAGTGCTCCCAGTTCGAGGGGCCGGAAAAGTTGCTCGAAATCTGGTTCGCTCCTTCGCCTGCGGATGCCGAGCGCGCCGTACCCCCGACTGAAGATGATGGCAAGCGCGGCCTCCGCAAGGTCGATAGGGCTGTCTGGGAGGACATGCTCAAAATCGTCAAATGCAAAGTACTTTCCGTCATCGAGGGCTCAGAAATGGACGCCTATCTCCTCAGGTCAGTCACCCCTCGTTTATTAATTGGGTATCACCCGTGCATCTCACATCCTCCTCGTTTTTTTTTTGACTCGCGTGATGGGTTGCCCGCCGATTATCGATTATCAGCGAATCCTCACTCTTCATCTCCTCCCATCGGCTAATCCTCAAGACCTGTGGGACAACTCTTAACCTCTGGGGGTTACCTCGTATCCTCGAGATCGCCCGCAAGGATGCAAACTTGCCGATCGTGTATCAATTCTTCTATTCCAGAAAATCCTTCATGTTCCCTGAACGACAGCTCGGACCACACAAAAAATGGAAGGCAGAGGTCGAGTACCTTGATGCCATCTTCCCTGACGGTGCAGCCTACACCATCGGAAAAGTGAACGGTGACCACTGGTTGCTGTATATGACAGGCCCCCAGGTGACCAAACGCACTGTCTCAAGGTCCATTGGCAGCTCGCAGGCCGAAGGGGATGACCAGCCCAACCCAGGGAGCGATTACACCATTGAAATCTTGATGACTCATCTCTCTCCCGCCGCGTCCGAGTCATTCTTTTCGCCAGAATTCGGAAACGATGTTACTCCATCTGCCCATGCACAAGCGCTTTCATTCCAGACAGGGATCTCTGACCTTTTCCCGTCCCACCTTACCACCCTTGACACTTACTCGTTCACTCCGTGCGGGTATTCATCAAATGCCCTTCTCAAATGGTCCAAACCGTCCTCAGAGAACGAGCACCCCAGACCTCCAATGGGAGAGGGTTATTACACTATTCACGTCACCCCCGAGAGTGGTTGGTCCTACGCCTCCTTCGAGTGCAACGTTCCCCTCCCCACCTTCCCAACCCACGAGGCAAATTCTATCCCAGACCTTCAAACCCTCGTTCGACGGGTAGTCAGGATTTTCCAACCGGCTAAACTTTCGCTCACGCTCTTCATCTCGAGTCTGGGGAACAGCAATGCTGAAGAAGAGGAAGGTATCAGCGCCGTGGAAGCCGCCCAACGAGCCTTCGGGTTGGCATTAACTTCCCCTTCAAAAGTGAATGGCGGAAGGGAGGGGGATCTGGTGTACAGGAGGACGGATAAGATCAACTACGAATTCGGCTCTTACGACCTGGCCTTCGCGAGCTTCGAATTGAACTTCTGACGACCGCCATCCATCCCATTTCACCTCTTCATCTCGAGCCAATGTGTCTCCCGGATCTCTTCTCTTCGCCTTCACTCCCTGTCACTCGTCGAATATCTCTATTCGAATATGTAGCAAACGATGAATCAATGTATAAATGGTTAATAACCCCATCCACGTAACAACCGAAAGGGAGATTAACGGGAGAGGACAGTGGGTGGGAGTATTAACACAGAATCGCGGAAGGGGGCGAGCGATGAGTTGAACATGACAGACATGAGCACATGAAAAATCCAAGAAGTTACATAATATCATACATGGTAGGAGTGAACTATAAACGCCACGCCTCTCCACGTAGGCCATAAAACCCAGAGGGGTCCAAAGAAACAGATCTAGTAATCAACAGGTCCCCCACTCCTGAACCTCGATCTGCACAAGGGGCAGAGACGTACGAAAAGTTCCGCCATCGGGAATGTAATACCCGCCTAACAAAGAGTGGAACCAGACGGATCAGTTCCATCAATATAGAAAACTTGATCGGGATTGGTCGGAGAGAATTCCACAAAATTTGACTCACCATGCCAACCCTTCTGATGTCGGCAAGCATAAAAGTTGGCGAGCTGTGTGCCCGGTGGGCATATAATAAAATGTCGAAAATCTGCGATTGAACTGGGATTCGTTCGAATGAGCCAGACCCGCTAACATCGTTCCCGCTGTCTTCGTCCACTTGTTTGATGTACATGGCAGCAGCGGTCTCCTCCTCGTCCCTAGAAGATCCATAAAAGGATTCACGTGGGATAAGAATGAGGTGCCTTTTCCTCGACCCGGATCTCACGTGATGACAGAGAACCCAAGACCGTAACCGCGGTGGCAGTGCAGACGTGTCGTGTCTGTACAGGCTCTCCGCGATGCTGGCATAATGTGCTGGTGAAAAGGCGGCAGTTTCCTGCAATTCAACTGAGAGGCCCATTAAGAATGTCCCCAGTGTGCTATCGAAGGTTCGTCTGGTCGGTAACTCGGACCCATTCAGAGCCCGTACTGTGTGCGTGATTGCGCGTGGGAGTGAAACGAAGTCTGGATGACCCCATGGCTCGATGGGTACATGTTCGACAGGTATCGGATCCACAGTTCGGGGCCTATCAACGGGAACGCCCGATCTTTGTTGCCGTCGCCACTCGGGGTCGTGCAGAGAATGTGATGAGGAACGGTGGTACGGGGGACCTTCGGGATCGAACACAGGATGGTGGTTTGGGGGCTTGTATTGTGACGATCCAGCGGGGATTGGGTCAATCGAATGTGGTCCTCTTTGTGTCGACTTGTGCATCGGCGGAGGATACGGCAAGGATGATGAAGATTCTGTGATGGTGAAGTTGGATGAACCCATATCAGACACCACGAACGCCGCGGTTTTAGATCCATAGGATGCAGTTTGGGAGCTGACGGCACCATTTCCATCGGTAGACACCCTGTGACGCTTTTTGGGAGTATAGTTGCACTCTGCGGCGTCCATCTCGCAATGGTTACAAATCGGCAGGTTTCTGTCGCACTGAAACGGAGTGACAATCGAGTATTAAGGAGAGGGTCGTAGGGTATATTACGTGTGGCACACCTTCAAGTCCCTAAGTCGGCAGCGATCGCATCGGGGAATGCCACGATGCGCAGGTATAGGGAGTGGTGTGTACTTGCAATCGCCAAGGCTTGACCAGGAGCAGTGGTTACAGATAGGCTGTTCTCTATCGCACTAATTGAAAACGTAATGGGTACTGTGGTTATCAACGAGGGTGGGCGGACGCACCTTGAGCTTGTTCATCCGACAATAATCGCATCTCGGTTTCCCTCTCCTGCCCTTCCATTGCGACTGGGAAACCATCACGGGTTGTTGATTAGAGATTCTAGAGGAAGAACCAGAGTCCTCGAGCACGGAGTCGCCCTCGAACGAGTCGGAGCCATCAGAGTCGCGGACGTTCATCACGACAGGAGGAATGAAGAGGCCAGAGAGGGATTTGAGCGCGGAACAAAGGAAACAGGCGTTCAGAGGAAAGCAGAGTCGATAGAGAGCGGCTCTGACGGCGGCCGACGCGAGGGCGGGTGAGTGGGGACGGGGTTGAGCGAAGAGGGAGAGGGAAGGGAGAGGATGGAAGGGAGGGTGTGACACGTGACCTTGGATCAGCAGATCAGTCACAACAAAACATTCTACAATGGAATCCACCAAGGGACGCATTCACGTCTCCCTTGTTCAAGGACCGTGCGTTCGAACCCCTCAGGTCGTGCAGGCAACTACCCAGCCAACCAGCCGAGGTTCGTTCTGAAACATCTTCATTGTCCTCATGCACGTCTCCCTCTTTGGTGTGGTTCCAGAACCGCGGCACTTTTATCCTTCGGCTGAGCCAATCACCATCCGATTACCATATCCGCAAATGGCAATAGTTGAAATGGAGGCACCATTTTCTCAAATCAATTTCTAAAACCTCGTCACCAATCGTACAGAGTCCATTGCCTGTCGTCGTTATCTATCCAAATCCTTCACGATTCCCAAAACCCATCGTCCTCGAGCGTACCAAGCCTGTGCGGTGTGTCCAGCACCCCGTACTCTTCACAATGCGCAGGAATCACAACATCACCCTCGCGCATTGCCTCCGCCTCTTCTACCGTTCTACGGCGTACCCGATCCAGCAAGGCGTCCAGTTCAACATAATGACTATCATCAGCAGCAAATTTACGGTGCCTGCGCCCTTGTACATGCTATATATATAACCGTCCATCAGACTGTCCAGATGCAAGGCGGTTAGACGAACCTCTTTGAAATCTTCGAAACGGACACGACAGCTCTCACAGTACCCGGGCTTGCTGCCTTCATCCCGCTTGGGTAGTCGCAGGGTATTCGTGCTTCTACTCTTTCTCAACCCGCGACGATCAGGGATCTCTGCTGGCGGCCCCATATCCCCCTTCCCCTTCAGCTTCCCCGAACCTCCGAAACGACGAGACGTGACCACCTCCTGTTGGAGTCTACCGCGCAGCGATGGAGGAAGCTGAAGCTTCGTAAGGTTGCCATCGGTTGTAGCTGACGTCGTCCCGGTGGTCGACGTGATGCCGACGCTGTTCCCCGATGCAGCAATGTAGCCTCCTGATGCAAGGTAGCCGGAAGCGTTGATGGATTCCAGGTGATCAGGATCACCGTCTGGTATGACCTCTGGCAGGATGCCGCGACGATGAAGGTTGTTCATCGAAACGGTCCTCCGCAGATCATGCTGGACCTTAAACTGGTTCTCCTTCAATGATCGTCTCTTCTGTTCAAATCTTCTTCGTTGTTCGCGCTCGCGTTCCCTCTCTTTTTCGGCGTTCTCGGCTCTCCGCCAACGTTTCTCCTCTCTTTCGTCAAACTCGATGAAGGGACCACGAGCCTTGGGATGGCAGTGAAGTACAGGCCATGTCCCGGTTTCCGTTCCGTTCGCCCCCTTAGTGATGGGGTACTGGAGGACGGCAATCGGTGCGAGTTCTTGTTTCAAGTCCTCGACGAGCACAAAGTAGTGATTTTTGGAGAAATAAGTGTAGTCATGCCGTTTGGAGCTGGGATCACGTTCCGTTGTAGTCCCGTGAAGGCGTTCATGCTCGAGAAGCTGAGATAATGACTTCTGATTGCCTTTGGTTGAAGTAGCGTTGGTCACGCTCGTTCGGGATTGGTGGGGGAAATTAAGGGAACCGCCTTGACAGCGCTCGATCACAGACGCAAGTTTCGCCGCATTCCAGACCTTCTTTCCGACTGAGATGGCATACACGGCAACGTTTGTGACCTCGGGATTGACGTCTTCACTAAAAACGCAAGGAGCGTGAGGCTAAACCTCTGAGGACACCGACAGGTAGCTTACCCATCCCGGAGTTTTACGGGGCTTCTCTGTAAATTGGGGGCAACTATCCGTGAGCTTGGGTTGTTCTCCTTGTTTGATGGGGAATCTTGGCCGGTGGAATTTGGGTCCACATCGGTTATGATATGCGTGACCTCCTCGGTCAAAGAGTCAACTACAGACTAAAAATAAATGAGCTGATCGTTATTGCTGGAAACAATTAGTACCCACTGCGCCTAATGATTGAACACCACGTATTAGCTTCTTGCGCGTAGCGGAGCTATCTTGGTCGAGCCCGTCGGGGTCGAAAAAGAATATCCACCGAGGGAAGTGCTCCAGGTACTTTGCTCGCCAAAGCGCCTCTCTCTCCAGTTTCTCTGTCTTCCTTCGTTCCCTCTCGCTCACGAGAGACGTGGTTGCGTTGGCGGCAGCCGAAGATTTATGTCTCTTGATTGCATGTTCTTGCACTTGGCCTTGGTCGGCTGGAACAGGCGACCGAGCACGTTTGGTAGTAGGCCTTAATTTTAGAGGCGAGTCGAGGAGAGGGAGGGAGGGGGTCCGGGATATGAGAGGAGCCTGGGCAACGGTCGTCATGAAAAGAGCAAGAAAGAAGGATGGAGGGGACCCGGGGTGGGAGATGGACGATGATCCAAGAAATCGATGAACAGCAGGGAGGATGCCACAAGGTATTGCCGGATGGGCTGTGACCGAGGTCACGTGACGTGACACTCCGCGCCTGTTAATGAACCACACGCACGACTTGATCCCAGACCGCGTCGTGGCGGAGTTGCCTCCCTTGGATGCGCGCTTCTGTGTCCCGAGGCTGGCTGATAAGCCACAGAACCCTATCATGGACACACTTAAGCTCCTCGACGACCTTAAAGTTCCTCCCGTCCAGTTAACTCTGCTGAGTAGGCAAGAGACAGCAAACCTCCCTGCGAATCAATCCCTATCCGATCATCTTCACGCCGGTGGCTTAGCAAATCTGTGGCAAAAGATTTGCGATGGGAGCTCTCCACGTGAAGTATGATTTTTTTGATTGAACACTTGAACTTTTCTCACCCACCTTCCAGACCAACTTTCGATCGTGGGACACATGGCAACGATGGCAACGGCCCTCGCAAAAACCTGGCCCGGTCCATTCGCCATACATGTCAGAGCAGCCCTTCCATATTCTCGTCGCGAGCCGTCATTTGTATGTAACCACACACATCCCCTCATGATCGTTTCCACCCATGTTCCTGGATAGCATCAGGCCCCAACTTTCGAACACCAAGACGGAAATTATCTATGTGGAGCAATCGGAGCTTCTCGATTCACTGAGACTGACATTGATGGGAGCAACTTCGAACTTTCACGTCTGGGATCCTAGACAGGAGCGCTTCATCCTGAGAGGGATGGATCGCGACAAAAACGGGATCCTGTCGATTATCGGTAAAGATGAAACAATAACACAGAGGTTAGTGTCACTCATTTCTGGGGATGCTCGGCCCTGATGGGGTTTCAGTTGTCTATCTCGATTCTTAACAATCGGGACACTTTCAAGGCGCTTGGAACTTCTCGTGCGGTCGTTGGAACAGAGGTACATCTGATAGCATCCTCGTATCTTCACTATCTCAAGCCGAGCTTTCAAAGTGCGAACCCGACCCTACACGCGTTTTCTCATGCGCTTGATTCCCTGCTTGCATTTGCTCGAGCAAAAGTAACGGATTACCTCGGAGATGACAATGAACCCCCCTCTCTCAACACCATCTGGGCTATGTGCGAGGACATAGTGGATATGCTGACCGTATGTGCCGATGTGTGTGAGCGGGTGGGTGCCTCGCAGACTCTCCCAGCATCAACCTAACGATGGACACCAGGGGCTGAGTCGTTCCCCCGATCAGTATCCTCCAATACCTGACAACATCAATCTCCTTTCTGCCATGTATCAACATTGCCTCCAACATTTTGAACATTCTTCGCCCACGCTCGTCAAAGCAGCAATTGCATTCATTCTCACGTTGATATCCCGGCATTATTTTCAGACTATATGCTCCGCTATCGCTTATAGTGGAAGCCTGCGGCCTCTAGACCAACCTAAAAGGGACCAACCTGGTGGCGGAGGTAAATACGAGGACCTCGAATTTTCCGACGTTATGAACCAAAAATACCCATCATTCATCTCAACACTCCTTCGAGACTCCCTCACGAACGCGCAAAAATCTTTGATAATCCTCCGAGACGCGTCTCCAGACCACCCTCTGCTGTCAAAACCGGCACACAGTTCGCCAATAGGGTGGTATTGGACTGAGGATAAAGTACGAGGGGTGTGGTCGGGGGCGCCACTCGAGACCATAGCTTTGGAGCCACAGGTACCCACAATCCCGGAACGGACGGACGCAAACGAGGGAGGGGCAAAGTATAAACCAGAGCTTTCGGGGCTACAAGTCTACGACTTGGAACCGGGTTCTCACTGGGTCAATCCCTCATTATTAGGACCAGTCAAGACATTCGTGGATAACTTCCCCGAACGTCTGCCAGCAGTGATCCCAACAATCTGTGATCTCACAAATGTCGTGTTTAGCCCATTGGCCGAACAAGCTTCGATCCTCTCCCAAGCTGTCCTTGACATTTTCCTCACCCCGCTCACCTCCCTCTCGCCCACTCCCGCAGTGGACTTACACATTCATTCACATCTTACTGTGCTTCGATCTTATCAACTACTTGCTTCTCACTCATTCAAATCCAAACTGTCTGCGGCACTATTCTCTGATTCTGAGGATTGGGTATCGCGCGGCCAAAAAAGTGCTTGGTCCTTGGCCACGGGGGGGAATAAGGGGAGGATTCCTGGACTTGTTTCAGATGATAAGGTCTGGCCCGTCGGTCTTTCCGCAAGTCTACTGGAGAAGGACAGCTGGCCGCCAGGTGGTTCTGACCTCAGCTTCTTCCTTCGAACAGTCATCGTGGATGCTATGGAAGTGATGCGGCCAAGAACAGTCAGCTCCAAGGTGACAACTCCCAGTGCATACGAGGAATCGGAGTGGAGGATCGGGTTCGCAATACGAGATTTACCGAGCGGGAAGGGCCAAGACAAGTGGTTAGATCCTTCCTGTGCGTATGTGAAAACTTTCCTTACTTTGGTCATGTGTCTAACTTGGTCATAGCAATCGAGTACGTGTCCTCCGTCAACATGTTTTTTTGGCCGATGCCAATTACATCTGTGATTCCCCACAGGGCTCTGGACTTTTTGTATATGGAGTACCAACCTCCCCGGCCCCTGGGGATTTTGATCGGGCCCGACGTTCTCTCGAAGTATCAGCGAATATTTGCGTTCAATTTACGTCTTCTTCGCGGTGGGTTGTTGATATCACCCGCAAAAAGATTTCCTCTAAAAGTGTTTTCCAGTGGAGAGCGTCGTGCGAATGCTGCACCGCCTCTCTCGGTCTCGCACAAAACCACTGTTTGACACACTGACAAGAGCCAATACCCTGTTTTTGCACCTTAAGTTTTTGGTCCACACGTTTGTTGCCCAGTTGTGTTCATACGTCTATGACGCGGCTATCCGGGGACACTTCGACTCGTTTTTACACAAAATTTCCACCCCCAAGGGGGACCACAGCGAACGTAGATTTTCTGACGTGTTCGAACTCGCACGATACCATTCCGACGTTCTGGATAACATACTAATCGCCTGTTTGTTGAGATCGGGTCAGAAGGCTGCAGGTGATGCTCTACGAGCGTGCTTGGAGACCGTGATGGAATTGGGAGTGTTGGCCGGGGAACTTAGCCGTGGACGCGTCGAGGAGCACCAGGCCAAATCTACGTTAGAGGTCCTTTACTCGGCGTTCAAACGGAGAGTGTCGCGTCTGGTACGTTGTACACCCACAGGTTGAACTATACCGTTGACCATCCACCAAGGTTCGGATGCTGGAGATACTGAAAGATAAGGAGTTGGAGAGGGAAGGGGCCGGCAGTATTAATCATTTGTTTGTAAAACTAGACTCGCCGTGGTGGACGCGTTAGCCATGGATCACACACACGTGACTTACGCGCCAGGTCACCCTTCCCGTTGGGAGTGATCAAAAGCGCTGGCTTGACCCGGAGTAGGCCTTGGTCCCTACCACAACCACCATCGACGACGCGTTATTTGCCGTCGACATCGTTCCCTACGGTGTACGCACAGTGCAGACAATATTTCCACCAGTGCAACTATCCTTTAACGCCACTCAAGACGCGCTGCGCTTCACATCGTAACCAGTCATGCAGGGTTCCGTGCTAGGCAAACGATCCCAGTCTTCCGCAGACTCTCCTTCTTGTCCTCGGGATCTACCAACCCCAGAGGTCACTCCGACCGCGAAGCGAATCAAGACCACCAGCACGTTGACTGACTTACACCCCGATGGAAACAAGGAAAACATTCCACCCCTACCAGAGTCGCCGTCCCCGAGGCGACTCAGGAGGACCGCTACAGAGAACCCTACCTCCCCAAGGAGTGCTCGAAGTGGGTTTTCCACGCGCGTCCAACTGTCATTGAGCATGTCTGACCTTCTGTTCGCGTTTTTGGCACAGCTCCTCGCAGGCACTTCTCAACCTCCAGTCTGGACACTAAGACCCCCTCCACTCCCCTTTCTCACTTGACGCTCATCACTCCTCCCCCTACGCCGCCGTCTGTGCTTGTCCCAATCTATGCTCGCGCCCGCGCACTCCTGAGGTCCACGTCAAATGGCATGTTACCGTTGTCAGGTCGCGCCACCGAACGTGCGCTCATAAGCCAATTCATCACGTCATTCGTGAACGGAGCCACAGGTCCTGAGCCCGTACGATTCACCTCCCTGTATATCTCGGGGTCTCCTGGTACTGGCAAGACCGCTGTTGTCAATTCTGCCATCTCTGGATCCGCCATACCGCCAAGCTTCGCGGTCATCACGATTAACTGCATGGCTCTGAATGATATTGACTTCTTGTGGTCGAGGCTCGCTGATGAACTCTCCTCCAAGGCGAAGGTTAAGAAGAGCGTCAAGGGCATCGATGCCGTAGATCAACTTCTTTCTGCCTACGGCTCAAAGTGGTAAGTCTTCGAGTTCTTGGATGGACAATCCCGGCTAACAACCACAGTCTCCTTGTGCTGGATGAGCTCGATCATATCGCTTCATCTCCACAGTCGATTGCCTCAATCTTCTCCATTGCCCAAGCTCACCCCTCCCGCCTTCGCATTATCTCCATCGCGAACACCCATACCCTTACATCCACCTCTTCTCAAGTAGACATCCAGGGAATCTCTGGAGTGAGAACTGTCCATTTCTCTCCGTATACGTCTGAGCAGCTTGCGGACATCTTGATGACGAGGCTTGAACCCCTGTTCACTGACACCGTGCATCTGAAACAAGCGGAGAAGTTCCTCCCCAAGGGTTCCCTCACCCTCCTTTCCAAAAAAGTTGCCGCTCAAGCTGGGGATGTTCGTTCACTATTCGAAGTCCTTCGCAGCGCTATCGATACCGCCACCAAGGCGTCCACTACCATTGCCCTCGATGGTCCAGTTCCTGTCGTAACCCCGAGCCACATCGTTTCTGCCTTGAAGTCGTATGCACCCGCGTCCACTGCTACGTCCTCAGCCTCCCACAATACCAACGCCGCCAGCTCCAGTGAGGTCGTCGCTAAAATCGCCGGACTCGGCTTACAAGCACGTTTGTCGTTGTTGGCCATGTTGCTCGCTTTCAAAAGGCAGGAACGAGGTCTCACCACCTCTTTAATCACTACCAAGACTTCGACAAAGACTCCCCCTGGAAAGTCGCTTCTGAAACGTGCCAATACCGTCCCTCGCATGTCCGCCCTTGACATGACACAGCTTCACGGTTACTACATGAAGCTTTTATCCAAGTCTAATGACATCTTTTCTCCCGCCTCAAGGACTGAATTTGTCGATATAGTCAATATGTTGGAAACCCTTGGCATTGTCACGAGAGAACCGAATGGTCCTTCGACCCCTTCCAAAACTGCAAGGCGTACCCTTGTGCGGTCCACCTCCTTTAGCTGTGGCACCAAGGCGAGCGCGTCGTCCCTGGTCGCCTTCGTGGAGGGTATTAGGACGGACGAGGTTCTGAGAGGATTGGGTGTTTATGAGCAGTCCACTCCCGAGGGTAAGGAGGTGGATACACAGCAAGAGGAGTTGCGAGCGATCTGGAACAAGGAGTTACGAGATATCCGAAAAGATGTCGACGGACTTACCAAAAGCAAGGTTACCGCTACGGATGGCTTCGCGGACATGACTGAGGACGACTAACCCATCACTATCAAAACTCTGGAGGACTCAGGCTTGGAGGTAACTATCTGTTGATCTTGCTCTGTATTCATTTCCTCCGATTCCTTGAACCATGTGCGACTCCCCTCCCCATTACTACTTTTTCCCGTACATTGTGCATCTTCACCCTCACCTTGCGACACATCACTATCCGAATTGCCCACTCCTACCGTGGATCTCACTCATCTCACCCATTCATACTTCCATCGCTTATCCACGACCCACTTGTTCACCTTTCAATGTGATTCTTCTCATTCCCTTTCCTCATTCCCATCCCCATCCTCATCCCCGTAAAAGACAAATGTACGCTTCTCGTCTTTGTAATGTACCTACTCCACCAGCACTCCTGCTCTTTGAACAATAACCCCGTCGCTATTCGTGCCAAATTGAGAAAGGCATACAACAATGTGACCTTCTCCGAGGATTACATTCGTCAATAGCAGAGGAAATTTTGTTCACCAGGTACGAAAACAGAGGTTGTCCAGGCCGGCCAGAGTGCACAGAATTGTCGAGGTTCGCATTAGCGAGGACCTCTATCTCTGCCTTGCGACGAGAGTGCACCATGTGAGCTAGCTCCTTCCTGAAAGAATATCGGGGCTTGAGCACGCGCATAAGAGATCCTCGTCGCTTACCTCCACGGACCAGGACAAGGGGGTGAGCCATATAATAACATGTTCATTGCCTATAGAGCATTACCTTTTCGCCTTCATTACAATACCCTCGGGCCTACCTTTTTCTCGTCCTGACTCGTGATGGACAAAAGTGAGTCTCTGCCTATCCCCAACCTGATTATCCGTCAACCCCTGCACATCTGAAGGCACTGGGATGCCAACTCACCTTGAAAGCTCGCTGAGGTGAATCCCGATCCACTTGATCCTATCGCCCGCTGCGAGCTTATCGCTCTCGTGTCGCATGGCGGCTGAACCGTTCATATAAACTGAGAGGATGCTGAGACCGGATGGGTCTGCGTCGACAAGTGCCATGATCGGAATTCTAAAACGTGAAGACGTCAGGCGGAAAGCGGCGGGCGTATCGAAGGGCTCGAACGTCTCTGGAAGATTGTTAGCCAGTGTATTGACCAGAGTCCTCGTTGCGACGTCAGGAAACCCTTTTCCCTATGCGATCTCTAGAGGGCCATGAACTGTGTATGTGCACATCTCGTCGTACCGTTAAAATGATGCCCCTGCCGATTTCAGGCATCTTCGCGAATTCCAAACTGCACAATGTTTGAAACACCGCCTGGGTTGAAACAGGGTAGTCGCTAATAAACGCCCCCAGACAGTGTCAGTTATGCTTACCTCCTTTTCCGCAATTAGTACCCATGACAATTCTGGGTCGACATCAAAGACCGCAATATCTTCTGCGTGGGGAATCAGACAAGCCTATATAGGGGTGAGGTAAAGAGGTCGCGGCTGAGATCGAGGTCGCGAAGAAAACAGTACCTCGTTGTCTGAAGGAGTGATCACGTTGCCGTCTTCGAGCCCAATCTGGATGCA
Organism: Thelephora aurantiotincta; assembly: GCA_003316405.1. Lineage (NCBI taxonomy): Eukaryota > Fungi > Basidiomycota > Agaricomycetes > Thelephorales > Thelephoraceae > Thelephora > Thelephora aurantiotincta. Next base: position 32,534 of record QFEV01000171.1, read on the forward strand.
TGATCCACATAAAAGTCCTTTGGGCGATGCACGCTGTACTGTGTTAAACATACGCGCATTGCGGAATTACGATGGTTGCTCACGACATTTAAATCCGCCCTCCCCACGTTAAACGTCGCTGCTAGATCATCGACAAGCTGCAATATCCAAGGGGTCGGTAAGCCATAGACGCGAGGTACAGTCCACTTACCCGGTCAACAGTCGCCTGCGTTCTGAATAGTGACGGATGTCGGTAGTATATGTCCCTGTGTGCGAGAATGGAACGTTCATGTCAGTCTACAACGCTGCTGCGGTCACGGCACCGTTTCGTCGCAGGGGCCCCGCTCGTCACCGCTTCATGGACGACATCCATTACTTTGAACAATCGAGCTTGAAGGGAGATCAGGCGAAGTGCATATAACGACGAGGTCGAAGCATACCGAGTGGTCTGCTGCTCGTATGCTTCAACCTTTGAGGAAACCTCAACGCTCGTACAGCAATGGTACTGAACCTGCAGTTCAGTCCAGAAACTCCCGTGATAACGAATATCTGTACCCGTCCTCGGTTTTTTTAGACCGGTTGGCAATTCGAAGCTCAACCTTTGATTTGGGCTGAACAGGAGCCCTTCCGCTTTCCTCCGTTTCTCCAGGCTGAAGAGCACCATCCAGTTGAGTCAGGAAAGACAATACAAGAGCTTCGATCCCGTGAACAACTTCGTCCCTGAAGTTGAAGTTAGAACGTGGATATATGCGTTCAAAATATTCCATACTTGGGGTCTACGCTCGTTGTAGAATCTTCGGAGGCTGCATCTGTGCGGTCTTCGTCAACAATTAATTCTAGGTGATCTGTGTCCATATCCATGGTCGTGGATGGTCGCGGTTGGTGGTCAGATCCGCGGTCCGCTCGATCGGCGTCCAAGTTCCCGCTCGTTGTCCGTCCGGCGTCGCCTGTTCCGGTCTCCCACTGACCAATGTCTCGGCCAGGTCCCTCCGTCCACCAACTCTACAGGCGTCTGGAAACCGTCGGTCGTGGCGCTTATGGCTCCGTACACAAAGGCGTCGAGATCGCAACCGGAAACGTCGTCGCTCTCAAGATCATAAACCTCGATACCGAGGATGATGACGTTGGGGATATCCAGCGAGAAGTGGCTCTTCTAACCCAACTGCGCGACGCTCCAAATGTCACCAAATACTATGGCTGTTATTTAGACGGCCCCCGCGTTTGGATCGTCATGGAGTACGCCCAGGGTGGAAGCGTGCGCACTCTCATGAAAGCATGTCCTGATGGAATCGTGGAGGAAAAGTATACAGTCGTCGTTGTTCGCGAGGTCCTTGCCGCTCTAGCCTACCTCCATCGCTCGGGTATCATCCATCGAGACATCAAGGCCGCCAACATCCTCATAACGGCGGCTGGGAAGGTCATGATTTGCGATTTTGGCGTGTCTGCCCTTTTGACAACGGCGACGAGCAAGCGGAACACATTCATCGGAACCCCATACTGGATGGCTCCTGAAGTTGCACAGGCTATTCCTAATTACGACACCAAGGCGGATATATGGAGTTTGGGCATTCTTGTCTACGAGATGGCAAAGGGCAGTCCACCACACTCGAACTTAGACGCGGCCCGAGTTCTTCAGCTCCTTCCAAGGACCCGTGCGCCGCGTTTGATAGAAGGCGAAGGGAGTAAGGATATGCGGGACTTTGTTGCATTGTGTCTCAAGGAATCTTCGGTTGATGTGAGTGCGCCTATGATTACTTTGAACAATATACCGACAACCCTTCAGCGACTTTCGGCAGAAGAACTCTCCAAAACGAAATGGATAAAGATGTCAGGGAAAACCCCCAACGCTATTCTGAAAGAACTGCTCCTTCGATACGACGCGTGGAGTGAGGGGGGCGGCACCAGGACCAGCCTCGCCGACCCGCTTGGCTGGGAAGATGAAGGGAACCAGTGCGCCTATGTTTACCTGCGTCCGTCAAGGAACCAGCTCAATCTCCATTAGGTCCGACCACCGTTCGTCGTCACTATCAGATGCATGGCAGTTCGACACCGTGAAGAGTATGTCGGGATTGAGGGAACCCATAGATGAGGAATTTTTAACCGGCCTGGTTGCCCCGGAGACTCCAATCCAGAGCTCCACGATTAGGCCCATGCAGGCTTCCAAGGTTCCGGTCTCACTGAGGTCCCTGTTCCCAGAGGAGTCCTCGAATGCTAACGAATCCCCGGTTACCCCTATCCCATTCGAATACCCGCCCACACTGGCCCCACCTCCATTGCTGATTCCTACTACCTCGAGCCAAAGCAGAACGGCCAGGAAGCCGAGGCGCTTGGGTGAAGCTGACGACGATGACCTTCAGCATACTCATCGGGCTGGATTTGTTTTCCCTCCCCGACAAAAACAGACTACAGACGCCGAAAACCCGCCGGAACCTGACTCACCGAAGGTTCCTTCACCCAACTTTCCGCCGCCCTCTACTCCACTCCACCTCCCTCCTGACGAAAAATCCGCTCAGTCTGACAAAGCTGAAGATCTCCAGGCTTCTCCCGTCCGAGACTTCTTCCGTACTCCTATCGAAAGGAAAAGATCCAAAAGCAACGCTACCGATACGAATGGACATGTTTTCCCATCTCCTGGCGAATACCGATTCCCCACGTCCAATGGATTGCCCACAAGTGCACAACGACCTCTACACCTTTTATCGAAGAGAAGTCGGCGGTCTCCTACGCTCGATTCCCTGGACCGCATCCATACATCGCCCACTCACCAGTCTACTCACTCTCTCGACGCTGTTACTTCAGGACGGACTAGCCCATCCACATCGCGTTCCGCTTCGAATATTGCACGCCCCCCGCGTCAGACACTTAACAGTAGCCCAGACGGATTGTATCCTGCATCCAAACCCCCTCTGAAGCCTAACCTCACAAGGCAAGCATCCGTAGCGGTCATGGAGACCGTGTCATCCCCGCCGTTACTCCCTCCGGTGCCGCCTTTGGTTCGGCAACGCCAGAGAAGCGGAAACTCTGTCAGCGGCAATAACGATTTTCTGTCGCCGAATGTTCCAGGTTTGAAGGATGTCCTGAAGGTTCGTCCCCAGGTCACTGCATTCCGTTAATCAGTCATCCAACCACCGTCTAGGTCCCTCATTTGACTTCAGAACACCAGTTGGGAATGACTGATCTCCTTCCCCCATCGCCTTCTGCCTTTGGGAACACGAATGCCAAAGCGAGTCCGACCCCGTGTCCGCTGGATCACATTCCAGGCAGCAACCCACTTTCTTCCAGTTTGTCGGGTTCCCTGTCGACTTCGGCCAAGTCTGCGTCTCGTTCTCGATCACGCTCCCCACCCCCACCCCTGAACTCCTCATACTCGTCACCAAACTTTGTGACCGACGGGGCTGACGGGAAGCCCTTTGCCCCACCGATTCGCCCCCTGGATCTCGGCGATTTGATGGGATCCCGTGACGACACTCATGCAGAATTGGCCCATATCGTGGAAGATCTTGCGCAATGGCTGCTGGTGGTCGAAAATGGACTCTCTGATCTAATGGCTGCGCCAGCGGGAGACACTATTGAGGAGGAACAAGAGGAATCGGGAAGCTGCCACGATGACCCCTCCAGCAGGCTGGGGGACCGATATGAGGCCCAGAACGACATTCTCAGTACTCCACATGCTTTTCTCTCACACTCGGGCCTCCCTACATAATTATGATGGTGTAGTTGACCAAATATTGTATTTGCCTTGTATTCGCACGGAATAGTGTATAATGTACTTTTGACTATGAGTATTCAATATTCATTCTTCATGGCCAGGAGGGTATCGTAGGACCACCGGGGTACCACGTCTATTTGGATACATATTGTAACATGTCGTGCTCGGTGAGCATGATGTCCAACATGTCTCGTAGTTGTTTGTGCAGCGATTCTAGAGTTCGCAGGTCACAGATATTCACGACGAGGATCGTAGCACCCACTTGCGCGGCGAACAGCGCGGACGTACTCTCCGTTAGTTTCACTCATCTGGATCTCTAACACCCGTAGTCGTTCAGCCTAGGGGGGTCGTCAGCGGTGCATAGGACTCCAACACAAATATCTACCTGTTGCTCCTCGGGCTCCGGCGGGGGTAAGGACTGAATCAGATAATCGATCTGCCTGGCCTTGAGAGCTAGGTCCCCAGCGAGCTCTTTCTTGTTGGCTGCGCATATGCGAAGGCACATGGGTGGTTCGAGCACGTCGCGTGCAGGGGCAAACGGGACATACCTTCAAATACATCTGGGGCATCAAATTTATCCGGGTCCCGTTGCTTTGTGATTGGGACTTGCGGGCTAACTTGAGTGAAGTTCGCCCTGGTGGTAAGGTAGTTTATGCTGTTTGCCATTATCATCAAGAGCTGGAGGTGTGTGGTTTGTTAGGTGGGTTGTAGTGGACAGGAGAGGGACCATGTACGTTCTGTATCTCATCTTGCAGCTGTGTAATGCGGTCCATATGGGTTAATTCCTGCAGCATTTCGCTGCCGTGTGGTCGTTTCTGGGACAGCCTTGAGGCAAGACCCCCGCACCAGGTGGATGTGAGACAACACCCAGATCGGACTTCGGCTTACAGAAGACGCGCCTCTTTACAGCTTTATATCTAACCACCACCATGGGCAATGACGGTGGAAGTATCCCCGACCGCCGCGACCTCGTTCGCACCAAAGCCAAGGTATGCGAATACCCTCAACCCACCCTTGCGCTTGCTGATCCCAGGTCTCACAGGCTGAGCAAGCTGATAAGGCGAATCAAACTCGTGCCAAGTGGTTTTTCTGTGCTCTCTCCAAGGTCTGTCCATCCCCTTTGTGATGCTGTCGCACTGACTCTCATCTTCCAAAAGCGATTATTGCAGGAGCCTATAGTCTCATGTGCACTCGGAAAGCTGTACAACAAGGATGCGGTTTTGGAGTACTTGCTGGACAAGTCATCATATGGGGATGGAGAAGTCATATGCGGTCACATCAGGTCTTTGAAGGTGAGTACACGTACCGATCCTTCGTTCTATACTGCATCATTCACATCCAAGTCCCTTGAATGATAGGATGTCAAAGTCCTGAAGCTGACTCACAACCCATCTCCGGACAAGAGCACCCCAATCGATAGCGATACACTCAAGGTCCAATTCGTCTGCCCTTTGACTTTCAAGGAGATGCTTGGCTCCGTCCCCTTCGTCTACATCTCTACCTGTGGTTGCGTCTTCTCTCAGGCAGGCTTGAGGACCATTTCCCAGGCTAACGACGGTTCACCCAAGGAAGAATCCAAGGGTGACTCCGACGAGTGTAACCTTGTGGATCCGGAGAAGCAGTACCAATTATGCCCGTCATGTGGTACCAAGTACGACAAACTTCAAGATATATTCACCCTTAACCCACCTCCCGAGGAGGAAGTGGCCATGCGTGCGAACATGCTCAAGCGACGCGCTACAGAACCCACGAAGACGAAAGGGAAGAAGCGAAAGGCGACTACCGACGCTGACCAACCTTCTGCCAAGAAAAAGGCAACAGTCAACTCAAGCAACGCGGGCATCTCGAGTGCCACACGAGCTGTAGCCGCTAGCCTAGCTGAGGAAGAGACCAAACGCAAAGCTAACATGAGCGATGCTATCAAGTCTCTTTATACCCCCAAGAACGGGCCCAAACGGAAGGAAACTTTCATGACCATGGGCACGTTCACCAGGGTTAGTTGTACTCCGTTTTTCCAAGCCTGGCATAATTCAACTGACTTCCTTATAAAGTACGCCTGAGCCATAGATGGAGAAATATGGCCGCGCAGAAATGCAGAGCTATTACGCACTCGTTTTTTTTTACCTTGGTAGTGGTTATTATTGTATAGTATCAATTCTGCGTATCTACGGTCCCGCCGTCTGAACCACAATCTCAAAACAACACTGGAATCACCCCACCCGGTGGCTTTGACAACAGCAGATGGGAATAATCCCAGCAAAGTGACCGTTGTGCGGTCGGGCAGAAGGACCGAGGAGGAGTTGGCCTTTCGTGTCCGTGGGCAAACTTGGGGATCGATAATGTCTAGAAAGACACAGCTCCGATTAGTCTTCTAATCGCAACATCCGGTCTTTCTTACATTTGTCAAAGCCGGTTGAAACCGTCGAACGTGGCAACTTGACGCGAAATGACATGGGCGGAGCAGCAAGCACGAAAGCGTTTCCACAGACAAGTGTCTCAGCATCCAAGTATTGTCAGGACGATAAGAACCGCAGGGAGACCGTGTGTGTGAATGGATGGTTCAAATTTGGAGTGAAATCGGTTGAAAGGACACGCCCGCACAGAAACGGACCCCTGGTAAGAAAGGCGAGACTTCACCACCGTTTACCAGGTGATGAAAGGCCTGTGGGCACGCAAAATTGGATGTTGCGTGGGATGACATTTCCCGCTAAGGGGTGTACTTCGTGGGGGTTCACAGGGCTAGGACAATGTGCTAGGCCCTCAGTGACTCAGCCATTTATTAGCCGAGGGACCCGGTCAAATGGTTGAAGAGACTGAAGAGAGAATGTAGCGTGGAGTTTATCCAAGGAATCACCGCTTTTACTGTTTATGGCCGAGAACGCCACAAGAAGTGGGCAACAGACGCAAAGGTCCTCACACATTCAGTGAGATACTTGATACCTCGACGCCAGGGAAACAGGATCAAGTTACCAAGCAATGCGGGTTCTGCGAATAACGGTCGTCAACGAGGAAGAAACGAAGACTTCTGCGACTTACTCCGCATTTGATGCCCCCCCATCGAAGTCACCTAACGAAGATGCAGGGATCTCGTCGGGATAGCGGGTATACGCATAGTCGCCAGTTACGTTTGTTCGAGCATACCACCAGTGACTGATTTGTCAGGTCATCACACATTGGGGTAAGGGGGATGTGAGGCGAGCATCCAACATTCATTCGATAGAGTGTGATTCGGCAATACTTCAGAGTTAAGTCGAGAAAGCGGTCGCAATACATGCCAACATCGTTACCCACCACGCCCTGTATAAGGCTGCAGGTCCTTCTTCCTGTGCTATCTTCTTGGCACAATCGACGAGACCGGTGTATGGGTCCCTTTCATGGCGCAACCTAGACAATCCGGGAGTCAGCAGAATATCAGCATCACGGCGGGTTTCTGGCGTACCCAATGACGTCCTCCTCAGAACCAGCATATTCTATAGTTTCTTCGGTATCCCCTTCCTCCTCTTGAAGGACCGAGTTATACTCGGGGGAGGCATGGTTACGTTGGATCGCAAGTTTCGTGGCGATGACTTCAAGTGGGCACAGGATCGCGGTGCTAACAATAACCACGACAAAGTACAGTCCAAAGCGCAGGGGGGTGAAGCTTTCCGGAAGGTCAGCGCCGGGTCGGTAACCTGGAAGAAGGAAATGACGGAGGGTTCGGAGGCCCAGGACACCGTAAGCGACACCGATGAGCTGGGTGGGAAGAAGACCAGGGGTGAGGTAGAGTAACCATAGTTTCCGTCTCTCGGTAGGTGTGAGGAGGATGCGAAGGGAGTATCTTGGAGCAAAGTAAGGAAGCTTGTAGGGTGTGGTCACGGAGCTAGAAACAACTTTCGGTCGATCGCTCGCTTTGGGTAGATGGGTAGGACCTACCGGTAGCTGATGATCATCGTAGGAAGCGTTATGATCATCCAGAAGATGCTGTACATTAGGACGCCGAACGGACCCGCCCTGGGAGGATTGGCCATTCCGTGGTGACGCGGTCCAGAAGAGTCATAGAACACAAAACCGAATGCCGTCATAGTCACAGCCGTAATCAAGTGCGGCACTTAGTAATCATCAGCAGACTGAGAGAGTTATACCAATGGGTCACTCACTCAACCCTTTATACAACCCGGGCCATCCCTGCAAAGATGGGGTGTGAACCAGCACGTTTGTGGGGAGGATCTATCACGGGCATACCTCGAGTCTCTTAACCCTCGCAAGCATACCGAAGAATGACGTGAGCTGAGGCCCCGTGTATGGGTGAACCACACCCTCTTCATCGAGTTGAAGGCCTTTGGGATTGTAGTTCCCCCGTAAGCGAACAAGAGCTCCAGTAATTGGGACGGTGATGAGCAGCGATACCGCCAGTGCCACGGTGACTATTAGCAAATCGACGACAAATGTCATGGTGAGCGGAGGGGGCAAGGCGTGATTGCTGCGCGTCCCCAATCATGCCTAATACTTCCGCAGTGTCACCGGCTTAAGGCGGATTGGTGTGGCTGCGGCATTTGCCGACACTTCTTGTCCCTCTACGACCATCATCCCCCGTTCTTCACTCCTTCCGTCTAGGAGCGATCTGGGCCTTCTCTACCGCGGGTTGAACCTCTTGGCAGAGTATTCCTTGCTGATACTCATGTTGTCGCCGTGTGCGTTACCGCTCCAGCGGGATCCCATTCCTAGGTTTGAAATGTCGAGTGGGGGTGGTCTGCGGTATAGTCTTGATTTTTTTTTTCTGTCAAAATTTTCGAATCCCCTTGATCCGTGCGCGATTTTCTTATCGCATTCGCCTGGTTTCCGCTCTGGAGTGGTTTTTGCCTCTCGCCCAGGGTTCCAGCGTATTGATAGGCACGACGAACTGAGCGAGCTGCATTCGGGTGTCTTGTTTTTTACACGGTTATTTTTTTTCTCATTTTCTCCGCTCACCTTCTATTCCCCGCGTAGCTCCGACGCAGCGGCTTATTTTCCTTGCTTCTCTGAGTATGCAGCTCTGGTGCCTGCATTTTCATCTAGGCCTCATTCTGAAGTCCTTCCCCGTTCCAAGGCTCATCGTTCTCAATGTTATCAGTTGCTCCCTGTGTTCACCCTCTCCTGGTTTGAAACCTCACCCACGATTCTGGTGATCTCTATCCGTCCACCTAGTTCATCCTCCACACGCTCTGCTCTTCTCATGTTCATCTCCCACTCAACACTGTTACTGTTTCACTACTCACAGTTTCGTCGCACCCGGACGTCCAATGCGGTTTGGTCACCGCCGCACCAAGCCTGGAATCCTCCTTTCTTGGCTATCAACTGTACACTGTCTCTCCTTCAATCAACCTACCTTCTCGCCTTACCGTCCCCCACTTCGGGCTGTCTCCTGTCGTATCACCGCTCCCTCTCCCATCTTTCGGCCCCTCGTCCGTCATACCTCCACGTACAAGAACATGGTTGATGATCCCAGATGCATCCCAGCGTTGTTCAGCCTTTTATTTGTAGGATATATATCTCCCAGTGTTGTTAGCAGCCCAATGTCATGTGTTGATTTCATCTTCCGCCACACTGTTTTCTTTCTCCGACGGGAGCGTGAGCGTTTTTGTGACAACTGAGTCGCCTTTGTCTGCCACCACCAACGACTGCCTCTGGAATCCGCCGGTTGGCGACTGGCTCAGCATATAGAGGTGTCCCCTTTAGAGTCTAAAGATATCAGAGGAATAAAATGTCCGTAGATGCTGAGAGCGAGCACAACAGGGTTCGTCGCCTGCCATTCGCCGTCGTTGCCACCGTCGTCTCCCCTGACACTTCCCCGATAGCGGGCTGCTCTGGAAACTCTTAGATTCCGCAAGGCGGGCGGTCCAATGTCCAATCCGGCCTCTTCATCGTCTGCGACGAATCCCTCCCACCATCCTCAGCAGCCTGCGCAGTCCCGCGACGCAACCCGCGAGCCAGTTGTCTCGTCCCGTTATTTCGCCAACGTCAACTTTCCTCCCGCGTCCAGTAGCGAAATCCTCGTCCCTGACTCCTCCCCCCTCGGGCCTTCTCATCCAAATTATTCTCCGCCCTCCCACAGGCAAAAACCCAACGGACATCAGCTACCGCCAAGTTCTCCGGTGCCCGCTCCTTCGTGGCAGCAGTCGCGGCCGTCTGTAAATCCCGCTCCTTACTTCCGTGATGACGCGCTTAGCGCGCCAAGCGGATTTACTAACGGACAATCTTACCGTCCGCACGCCCACCGGCCGCTCTCCGCGGTGGACAACCCTTCGGACGATTCCCGCCCCCGCAAGCGTATCAACAGAGGACCACAGTCTCCAGATCCCATTGACCTGACTCTCAGCTCCCCCGAGGTACTTAGGCCGGCCCAACGACGTCGCGTTGTGTCGTCATCAGACGACTCGGAACTTCCTTCGAACGCGCCATCTATCTCACTTCGCCGCCTTGGCAACCCACCCGATTCCTCCACCGATGACGAAGAAAAACGGGTTTATACTAGGTTCAGGGTTTCCAACCCACAGTATCCTCCGGACATGATCGATGCGGCGTGGAAAGAGGCCCGGCGGAACGAGGAGGCAGCCTTGCGACTACTCCAGAATCCAAACTGGAAACCCAAGGCTCCCGAGCCTGTATCGCCTGCAAAGGCCATCCGCTCGGAACCGTCTACCACCGGCCGTGTGAAAGAAGTCGAGGAAGCTCACAAGGCCCAGAGAGCCGCCGTGAAGGAGAAGTCGAAAAAGTCTTCTATATACGCCAATCGACTCACCCTTGATACCAAGCACCAACGCGCAGTGACCCCACAGCCCAAACCTCAGCCCCAGGCCGAAACCCCGATAGACCTTCACTCACCCACCAGCCCCGTCATTGCCGTCCGTGGGAGGAAGCGCATCAAGAGAGTGGTAGACTCCGAGTCTGAAGCAGAGGATAGCGGGGGAGATGATCCCAGACAGTCGTCTCCCGTTCCGGCTGAGTGTACAGAGCACGAGGCCCGCGCGCTCAGGTTTTTCAATACCTCAAAGCTCGAGGAGTTGCAGGAACTTACCGGTAAGCGTTCCCCCTTTACACCCAGAACGGTTTCGTGAGCTTAACTGGGTATTAGGTGTCACAGAAGAACAAGCTTCGAAGATTATTGCCGCTCGGCCGTTCGAGCAACCAGAGGACATAAGCGCGAAACTAGGTCAAACTAAGAAAAAAGCCGGGACGACAGGCATCAGCCCTCGGATCTTCGAAGATACCGTTAATATCATCGCGGGCTACGCTGACGTGGATCAAATACTCGAGGAATGTGAGTGCATTGGCACAAAACTCAAGTCTGCAATTGCTGCTTGGACCGCAACCGGATCTGACAAGGGGAAGGGAGTAAACTCCCCAGAAGGGTCGACTGCTCTTGCTGATGATGTCCAAGAAGACGGCGCTTTGAGTCTCCGATCTCGTACGTCTTTCAAAGTGGGCAAGAAAACCCAGTTTCTCTCTCAGCCATCGTTGTTGTCCGAGTCGGCCACGCTCAAAGAGTATCAGTTGCTCGGGGTGAATTGGCTCCACCTCTTGTATAACAGGAAGTTGAGTTGTATCCTGGCAGATGAAATGGGTAAAACATCCCCTTGATCCTCGTTCCAAGATCCACTTACAGGGATACCTAGGTCTCGGGAAGACCGTGCAGGTCATTAGTTTCTTTGCTCTGTTGAAAGAACGAGGGATCAAGGGGCCTCATCTGATTGTTGTTCCGTAAGTGTACTACGGCCCAACATTACTTCGGCTTATCCCGCGTAAGATCATCCACCCTGGAGAACTGGTGTCGGGAGTTCACAAAATTCGCACCCACAATATCTGTTCAGACTTACTACGCTGGCAAGGATGAGCGGCCCATGCTCAGGCAAACACTCCTCGATACCACGCGAACCAAGGTCAAGGATGGGTGGGAGGTCTTGATCACTACGTACGCCCTCGCTCAAGGTGACGAGAGGGATCGTAAGTTCTTCAGGAGGATCCCTTGGGAGGTTCGTGCTCTGCCCCAGACCAGTTTCCGGTACAGGTTATCTGACGACCAAGGGATAGACATGCGTCTTCGATGAGGGCCATATGCTCAAGAACTTCGAATCCGAGCGCTACCGATGCCTTCTCAAGTACCAGGCTGAGTGGAGGCTCTTGCTGACCGGAACCCCTCTACAGAATAACCTTCAAGAGCTAGTGGTGAGCTACGGGATTTACGACTCTGCATTGCGACAAAACTCACCACTCAGTAGTCCTTGATGAATTTTATCCTTCCCGAACAATTTGCGAAAAACATGGAGTCTCTTCGCACGGTCTTCAAGTCGAAGGGCGATGCCAAGGTTACCATGCTTGCAAAAGAACGAGTCTCTAGAGCCAAGAAAATGATGACTCCGTTCGTCTTGCGTCGGCGCAAGGACCAGGTTTGTGGGTCATTACATGAAACCATTTAATTCTAACTGTCAATGAATAGGTTCTTGGGGATCTCCCTAAGAAGATCGAACGCATCGAGTGGTGTGAGATGACTGCCCTCCAGAAGAAGTTGTACAACGATGCCCTCCGGAGGTCACGAAAGACGGTCATGGACCTCGCCGAAGAGCCCTCGGACTCTATGGAAATCAACCCCGGGAAGAAGGCTTTGAAGAAAGGCAAAGCGAGCGCCCGCAAGGAGAAACAGTACATCGAGAATAGCGCGAATGTTCTGATGGACTTGCGAAAAGCGGCGTCCCACCCCATGCTGTTCCGCTCGTTGTTCACGGACGAGACCGTGTCTTCTATTGCGAAGGTCCTTTTGAAGGAGCCAGATTTCAAGTCGCGGGGCGCGGTGTTCCAATACGTTAGGGAGGATCTGGAAGTGATGACGGACTCGGAGCTCCAGGTCTACATGGGTTCTTACAAGGTACTCAAACCCAAACAGAGTGCCCCCCGTTGTCCTGATGCTGGTCTCTAGTCGACGCAAAAGTTCCTCCAGGATCCAGAGTGCTACTTTCGAGCAGGGAAGATCAAAACACTTCTGAGACTCTTGAAGGGGTATATGGGAGAGAAACGTCGTGTCCTCGTTTTTTCCCAGGCAGGCTCCCCCACCACGTTCTCCCCATCGCATTCTAATGTCTGCCTTGCAGTTCACCCAAGTGCTGGACATCCTTCAGGCGATTCTAAAAAACAGAAAAATTAAATACCTGCTGTTGACCGGGTCCACTGCGGTCGATGTTCGCCAGTCACTGGTTGATGAGTTCAACGAGGACGAGTCGATCACCGTCTTCCTCCTTTCCACCAAGGCGGGCGGGATGGGCATCAACCTCACCGCCGCCAGCGTCGTCGTCATGTTCGACCAGGATTTCAATCCTCACAATGATCGACAGGCCCAGGACCGCGCTTATCGCATTGGCCAGAAGCGTGACGTCGACGTCGTCAAACTGATCACCCGTGGCACAGTGGAGGAGGACATGCTAAGACTCGGTCAAATGAAGCTCGACCTGGACGAGGCAGTCGCTGGCGACAGTGACGAGCAGAACATCAAGGTGGAGAACGAGGTGAAGAAGTCTTTAATGAAGACCCTCCGTCAAAAGTTCGAGGAGGAGAGCGAAAACAAGGGAGGCGGTTCTGAACCCGAAGGCTTCGGGTCACCGTTGACAGACATGGAGGTGGACTGACTTTTAATGTTCGTTTATTCTCAACCTCGGAACTGACATGACAGCACACACGACACATAATACCATCAGTATTCCACACATGAATTTCCCCTTTTCATCGTCATTCATATTGTATCTAATCTCCCACATCTACAGTGTACGGTATACTTAGGTTTCAGCTGCTTTCGAATTGCTATATACCACGTCCATCAGCTCTAAGACGGCCGAGAAACAATCATCAGGATCATAAAGAGAAGAACGGGATGCTCTTCACCGTCCTATCCATCGCGGCGCGGAAGTATTCGTTGTCTATCCCCCTCTCCTTGGAGTCCATCGACACGAGAGGGTTACGGACAACATAGTCGAGGAATGGACCGGCGTAGATGGAATGGAGGGCAGTTCTGAGAGAGTCTGCCTCTGGATCGCTGAGCATCACGAACTTGTAACCTGATATGGTCTCGTAAAGGTGAAGCTTGTATGTGGAGGTCTTGTAGTTGACGAATTGTTCTTCTCTGGATGAACCCCTGGTTATGGCCCATTCTCGGGAGGGAAGCGGACAAGACATTGGACTCACTTGCCAGAGAGCTTCTTTATCATGTTCCTCAAAGAAAGGACGACGCCGTACACGAGTTTAGCTTCCTCGTCGAACGAAAGCCCCGTCGACTGACCTCCCGTGGTCGCAGGCTGGCCTCCCGTCCCCGTCCCAGACGCTGTCGAATTCGCATGCTGGGTAAAGTTGGGGTCATCATTTGTCACGGCAATCACGACCCCGGAATTAATAGACAGCGTGCTCCGTGGACTGACTTCCTGGAGGTGAGACCCAGTTATTGTCGTAGGGGAGAGAGATTTGTTGACGGCTGGGAGGATTCCACCTGGGACTGCCGGTTTGGGTTTTCGGGATCGATGCCAGTCTTGGTAGTATACGCAGGTGCAGTGTCTGTCCTGGACGTGGGTGAAACTGTGAGTGTGCTTGGGAGGTTTCGGTGGTTAGGGGAGGATTAGACTGACCGGTCGAAGATGTAGAGGCTGTAGATTGTCATGGGAGACGATAAAGCTTGGATCACCGCGAGATCATCACGGTTGTGTCGATATCTCTTGTGCCCGAACCCTCATGACGTTTCCCGAACTCCTCCTTGGTCGGAAAAGAACTCGACCATCCCCAGTGCGATCCTATGTGTGGATTGCATTTCAGGATCCCATGGTTGCGTTGGGTTCGCCCTCCTGGCTTTGGGCTATCGTTTGTGAAGCAGCGTTTCACGTTCGAAACTTCCTGATTGTTTGAGCATCGAGTCTACTCGTAGTGGGGTCCCTATAATTACCTTCACCTTTGGACTCTTTTTTTTTTGTGCCACTCAGCGCATCCGTTATAATCGACAAGCGTGGTTTCTTTACCCAAACCATGTCACCTCAACCGATCAGAGCCCTTCTCGTCGACCTATCCGGCACACTGCACGTAGAGTCGACGCCTTTGCCGGGGGCAATTCAGGCTCTGCAGAGACTGCGGGCATCCGGGATCCCCTTCAGGTTCTGCAGTAACACAAGCAAAGAGTCTACGAGCTCGCTATGCCAAAAGCTTCGACGGATTGGGTTTAACATTCCCCCAGAAACTGAACGTCAGGAAGTCTGGACGAGTCTAGGAGCTGTCAGGCAGTTGCTTAGGGATCGTGGACTGAAGAGGTTCACCGAGTTTTGCCTTGTCGCCCCCTTATTGTTTCTCTTATCTGGTATCTCCACTCTATGCTAGGCCATACTTCCTCTTGTCAGACTCTGCCAAGGAAGAGTGCGCTCCGGAATCGCTCGACCCAAGCGAGGAAAGAGGCTACGATTCTGTGGTCGTCGGCTTGTCCCCGCCACACTTCCGCTACGATGTCCTCACTACCGCCTTCCGCATCCTCAAAAGAGAAGCACCATACGCCAGCTCGGAACCACCCCCTTTGATCGCGACCCACAAGGCGAAATACATCTCCAACTCTTCAAATGAGCTCTCTCTCGGCCCGGGTCCCTTCATTTCTGCACTCGAGTCTGCGGCAGACGTCCAGGCGACCGTGGTTGGAAAGCCGACCCGGACGTTCTTTCAACTCGTGATCTCCAGTCTCGATCTCCCCGATAACCCAGAAGCGGCCGGAAAAATCGCGATAATCGGAGACGATGTCGAGGCCGATCTGGGTGGGGGCGCTGTGGAACTCGGTCTGTGGAGAGTCTTAGGTTTGGACAGCGCGTTCATATCAAATCCTTCTGAGGCCTCAGTTGACTGACTCTCACTTTCCTTCAGTGAAAACGGGTAAATATAGGCCCGGAGACGAATCCAAGATGGTCAATCCGCCTGATGAAGTCGTTGATTCGCTCGCCACCTTTGTCGACAGAATTATCTCGACCCAGATGTCATAAAGAGTGCAAATGTTGTGCACGTACCATCGTTTTGGTGTGCGTGGAGTAGGGCTCAGAATAGAACCCCGGACCGAACCTATCTTGGATTTACACATCGGGGGACGTCCATGATCAGACTGGTTGTTGCTGATGGGTCGGCTGACCTTGTCGCTTTGGACCGTGGTTGTATCCAGCATCACTGACTTTCCTTTCGATGGGCTTTGCATACGCAAATCCGGTCAACGGCACCATAATTGGCCTTACTCCTTGCCCCTTGGATGCACTGATCAATCGGGCTCTCCTTGATTCTGAACGTCATGATCATCAAGTTCATGACCCCGCATCTTTCACGGCTGAACATTTCTTTGGCAGTCCGGTTTATCGTGCATCCCCGAAAATTTTTATACAAGTAAAAAAATTACCGCTGTTCTGCGCGACCCCTCAGACGTACGGTTGTTCTTCTGTTCGGTTCTTATGAGAGTCGAAATTTCTCAAGTTCTTTCCATTTTTTGTGTAGGGCTTATACCGGATATTTCTGCGTAGGAACGAGACATCCAACCAGCCAATGACGATGTGGTTATTCTGACCAGTGGCGGCGTGTTCTTCCGGTTCACGGACACGACTCAGTCAAAGGCCAATCTATCCTCGGTAAACAGGGCGTGGTGGCCCTTCGGAGAACACTCTGTTAAACAGAAACGTCGGTACTGTAAGTATTTTGTCCGGTCCGCGCTTGTGATGTGTTCCTGTACTAGGTAACTGGTGCGGGGTATCAAACCTTGAGAAAAAAAGTCCGTTCCACGTCCACCCCATCCACTGTCTCTCCCCCCTGCAGGACCATGCGTGACAAACGTATGGACCGAGACAACGAACGCGATCCTTATCGACCAGCCCGTTAGGGTTGGATTCTTTCGCTCTGAACTTCAGGAGGCAGTCGTGAGTCGCCTTTGATTGCAGAACTGAAGGAAAACAAAGAGTTTACTCTATCATTTGATACCGCAGAACTCACAGCCAAAGATTTTGTCAACTTTGTTGTGTCCCTCGACAACTCCCAGTATTACCAGAGCGACGCATTCGACGTGACGGGTGGCCGGTACGCGACGAGTAGGAGGTGCCTCGTTCCCTCAACTCGTCGATGGGGGTTCTGCGACCGATGGCGATTGAATGCATCTTCGCGGGGAGTTCAGTCATGGGTTACGCTCGGTTTATTTCGCCCCGGTGCGACGCCTTCTGCCACACTGTTTCTGAACGCAAGTTTTTGCATCCTTGCACCCAGGTAAAACATGTTGGGTCCGCCGTCACAGTCGCTGACCGACTTGCGGTTTCGGTGTAGTTTCCTCTGTGTCGGTAGGAAATTAAGACGTTCTGCAAGGGCGAACTCATCGTTCCGCCGCGGGGGTCGGAGACGTCCTTCAAAATTCGCTAGCAGTTGAATGTCGAGCGCTCGAGAGTCTTGCGTCCTCAGGTCGTGACGCAACGAATGTCAAGAAGCCTTATTGCGATTGGCTCGATTCTGTACGCCGCTCGGTGCAAGAAGGTCTCTCAGGCAACGTAGTAGCTCTGACACTGTTGATGACCGACAGTTCCGAGTCACTTAACCAGGCTCCTCGGACCAGTGGGTCTTCAGAAACCGCCAGGTATAGACCGGGGCCTCGGCGGACCTTTCGTTCATCTCCACACCAGTGAATGAGTCGCTCGTCAGAACCAGTTTCCAGCTGTCATTCACGGTCAACATTCACCTTGAGAACCGCTTGAAACGAGGCATCAGGGTTCTCTATTGTAACGGCAAACTAGACGGCGCGTGTCGCCAGTTGGACGTTCTCAGGTGGTCACTCAGCACGCTAGACTGGAGTGGGAACAGCAACTTCTCCGTTGCACGGAAGCGTGACTGGATTACCGACGGGTTGGGGTGGCCAATCACTGTGCAGGGAAAACTGGTAAGATGATCGGGTGCTGTTGGAAAGTTTCTTTTCCTGACGGTGGTCAGAACGGGTTAGAACCCATCCAGTTGTCTGAAAAGTTCACCCCAGACCCCGAATACTTAATCGATTCTCGTACGAGGACCTTGGGTGGGCGTCTACTGGGCTTGCTAAGATTTATCCAAAACGTCCTAGCAAGTCTGACCTTTCCCAACAGACCCCAAACAGTTTCCCCGCAATTCCTGCACGGTGTGAAGAGCTTTCTGCTACCACACATCGTCCTGGTGCCGGACCAACGTACGCCCTTAGCTTTCCGCCGGATACGCTAACCTATTTTGTCCCTCTCTCGATCCTGAAATAGGGGGAAGCATATTCACGTCCCCGTGTAACGGTGGTTTGTGAATGCCACTCTCTGAGTCGTCTTAGTGCTAGCGAGATCTACCTTGAGGTGAGGATTGCAGCGTGACCGCCGGAGCACCGGGAAATACAAAAGTATGGTCCGTTCCGTTCCAAGAGGAGTTTATCTCTTTATTGCGAAAAACTCATCCACACGTAAAGGGACCACCCATCCCTCTCCCTTACTTGCCGGTCACCCCCCGCCACCCTCACAGCTGTAAATGCCCCAATGAGGAAAGCCCGCTCATCAAAAAAGCGCACAGGCCGTGGTCTTTACCGCTACAACTGTCGTGGGTGCAGAGTGAGTATGTAAAGAATCTAGATCGGAAAAGATCCCCGACCACTAGGGCGCCGTCTATGTCAGCCCGTTGCGTATCAAGACGCCCGCTCGCATCGCCGTTCGGACATCCGGTCACCTGTTCCCGCAAGTTTCCGTATGCGAGAATTATGAGAATAGTTGCCGGTTGTGTATTGAATCCCACCGCATCGCGGTCTTCCTGCGTCTTATCTGTCGACCGGCCGACACGTTCGGGTGCCCGCTTGCGCTGTACCTTATTGTAGGCGCACTTTTTGTGCCGTGGTGGCCCTTCATCATCGTTCCCTCCACGTAAATAACCCAGCCTCGGGCCAGATAATGTTCCGTCTCTGGGATCCAGCACGTGGTAGCGCCTACCTGTAGTACATTTCATCCTTCTTCTTTTCGCAATTTGACGACCGCCGCTGAGAGCGCCGCACCACGCACCATGAAAAGAAAACTCGGGGACCGGGTGGAGACTAGAAGCTCGAAGAGACCAGAAGAGTCAACGATAAACCGGGAACAAGGAAGTTCCGGGAAGCACCAGAGAGAAGGGACACACGCACAGAATAACACGGTGGTCGAGGCCTCCACCGCGCTTTTTGATTTTGCGTTTTCTTTTTTCTCTTGCTTTTTGGAAATACGCCGCGCGATGCCCAGATGGCAAAACCCGTTCGTTGGAGGGGTGGTATGCCATCAGAACGTGCAGATTTCCCCTCATCCACCTTCGAAAATGCTTATCGAGGTCCTGATGGTCGGTTTCTCTTGTGAGATTAAGTTCTAGCCGTGCTATGAGCGGAGAAAGCCCTCGCTAGGATGTTTTTCATTCGCCATGAACGCTTTGGGTTGGTAAATCCCCCGAGCGCTGTATGCAAGCGAGAAAGGAACGTGGTCTACGCCACCCAACACTTGATTCCGGCCGGGAAACGCCGGCCAAGTGTGATCAACGGGCTGAACGTAATGTGAGATCCCGTAACGTATAACCACGCCATAAATGATGATCAAGCCCGGGTAAAAAACAAGCACGATTCGAAGCAAGGACGACACTTTTTTGTGAAGTGCAAAGTGTGGGAGGGAGGGGTGATGTGATTCTTTTTCTCGGTCGGGGAATGTGATGCGCGTGCCTTGTGGGTTGATAAGCGAGAATGCCTCCCGAAGGTGATCATATGTCCTTCATTTCTCGAGCGTTCCGAACAGGTTTTTTTTGTTCTCATCTCCTCGGAGATCAGGCTTCTAGAGGTGGTTTGCGAGGACCAAACACCTTTGGACGATATCTCGGAACGATCAATATCCAATATTCAATGATCGAACGATGGCGCATGAGACCGACCTAAGTACGGGGGGGAATTAGAAACGCTCGAACCCTCACCTAGTGACATGATGGATTCAATCTTTAGTCTGACAAATTCGAATGAATTCGGGTACCTGGGAAAAGGGGGTTCTGGAGCAACACGACGTTCAGAACTCCCCCGACCGCGTGGAAACCTTAACTTGGGTACATCGTGTACGTGCTTACTGCACCATTGAATTCCTAGAGTCGATGTCACTTATGAGGAGGCATGGTTCACCGGCGGCGAGGGTTTCCTTCTCCTAGACGTAAGGAACACATGGGGCGAGATTTGCCAAGACCCCAAGGGATGAATGTTGATGATTCCCCGTTCCACGGAAATAGATCGTCTCTAATTCAGGGGCGGGAGGAGAGATTCACAATTAGGCAAGCGGTCACAAGTGCACGTCGCAGAGTGAGTAAGCCGACGGTGGAAGTGAGATGGTTCGCAGAAATGTTCTCATTGGCGGAGGGGGAAGCGGGCAATAGATATCCTCGTTCGGGTGCATTCGTCTTCTTTTTCTCGGTTGAGCGATACGGAAGTCGATAAGAATCCGCCGGGAGTGGCGAAGGGAATGACATTGTGATGCAAGATGAACGGTGACGGCTCCTGGGACACGATCTCCGCTCAAAGTTCCTCGTTGGAAAATAGGGTCCGACAAGGGTGTACACTCCAACCGGTTTGTCCGTCATGGAATGCATGGCGTGGCGTACCAGAGGCCAGTTCGATTCGTGTCCTTACGGGTAACGAGGGATTTTGCACTCGTGATATGACCCGCTCCGCGTGCGTAGGCAAAAGATCAGAGAGGTGGGTCCGCCAACAGATCCGTTACCGACAACCCAGTCTTGCGTTGCCTTGCCGAAGTCCTGACGACCGGACCACTCCAAATTACCAAACCACCGCTCGGCACCTCCCCAGTCGCATACCGCATCCTGATTCCCGTTGAGATGTAAAGTTCCGATTCCGCGCCCAAGCAACGCATTGACATAGTGACCAGTGTCAAAGGACCACATGTCGTAATTCCTGATGAACAACTTGGCAACGTCGTAAGACAGAATCGAGGCCTCGTCGGCCCTGGACGTCAGGTTCGTTCAGGAAATGTACAAGGTAACTGGAAACGTGGAAGCGGCATCAGTATACCTTTTTTTCGGCCGGAGGGCAGTTGACAACGAGGGTGTCGCAGTCGCGCCGCGTTGAGTTGCAGATATCACGGCCTGGCGGCGAAGCACCTTTGAGTGAGACGGCAGAGGGCGTTTGAAACGTGCGACTCCTGAATCAATGGATCCAGGATCTGGTAACAGAAGTCGGTCGCAGCAGCACAGCCTATGTTATCGTAGCCCTTCCGTTGACAGCCTGTAGGGACCCTAGTCGCAGGGCAGGGATATTGACGTCCCCGTTATGAGCAAACAGTTTGTTACACTGAGCTTGGAAGAATTGACTGGACCAACCTGATCTCCACGAACGGGGGTACAGAGGTATTTGTGCACCCTGCGTCGCGAGAGGACACCGCCATGTTTACCAATGGCCACTGAATCAACTTGGATGGGTTACAACCCGGCAGCAATCAATATGGGGTTCTGATCCCAAACCGCAGACGCGAACAGCGGAAAGTATCGCCCCGGAACAGATCGACAACGCGAGAAGCGAGGGCATAGGGCACGGAAATGGAGTCAAATGATACCGCATACGATCCACAGAAAAAGTGGAACATGTTATACGGCAAGTATTCAAAAATGTTGAGAGAAAGACCGCCACGTCTTTTGCGGACAACTCCGAGGGACCCTTGGGAGCCGAAAGTTGCAGAAATGTGATGACACTGAACTGAACACTGAAAGCGAAAGGGGAAAGGGGGTTCACGCACGGTTTCTTCCCCAAGGTCTGAATACGAGAATCCGATGCCGACAGGCTGGTCGATAAAGATGATATTGGAACTCCTGACCCTCGTATGAGGGTTCTTTTCCGGTTTTCCTGGGTTAGACGTCATACGAGGACCTGGAATCAGAGAGGAAACATTCTGTCTGTTTAGCGGAACTCGTCAGGCTCCCAGATAAGGCCAGACACGTACCCACGGCCCCGTAATTGAATAGACCATTCTCCGAGGTCCCACCAGGGTCTAGAGTTGGAGAGAAGGTACAATAAGGTGACGTGAATGACCGTATTAGGGGAGATTAGGGAGGCGGCCAGCCGACCTCCGCTGACCAAAATCATCACGAGACGGTTCAAACTTTGGACAAAAGCGAAGAACAGGTGCCTAGTCCCGATGTCTATGTAGCCGGAGTAGGCGCTTTTAGAAAAACGTCAATTGTGGGCGTCCGGCGGGGAATCGCGACAGAAAGGAGGGAAAGAGAACACAGTGGGTTCCTCCTCCGCAAAATAGGTCCGATGTCCTGTCGCGGACCGAATGGAGCGGAAACGCGGGATGAGTGAGACAGGTGAAAAGTGCCCGAGGTGCTCGAGGGGTCCCAAACCGAGATTGGAGCGCGGCCGGGTCATACGATCCGTCTCTTGGGTCGAGATCAAGCTGATGCATGATGGGGTGCACATTCTGATCACCGTGCAGAGAATTCTGGGTTTGAAAACCCGTGGTATGGAAGATGGCTTTGGCATTTTCCGGTCCGTGTCGAACGCCGCCCGGGCTTCCGGTGGCAACAACAAGATCGGCTGGAACCGTGAGGTGACGATAACTGGAGTGTCGAACTTGTCGCGAATCGCATTTCATCCGGGAACCTTATTCCAACTCATGGCGATTGTTGAGAGGGGGGGTGGGGATGGTGATGGTGGTGACCAATCAAATCCAAGCCCGCGGACCATCGTCGTCGACGCGCGGGGTTTCTGATTACCGTCTGGCTCCGCAGTACTATGGGACGAATTGATCGCACCATAAGCTTGACGCTGGCTGCCATGTAGCCCAGCCGGTGTTCACCGGTCACCACGGAGAGGAAACAGGTGATGAGTAGTTGAGTGACCAACGGGGATACTCGGCTCTGAACAGACAGAAACATCGAGCGTCAGTATAGAGGATCAGCTTGCGACGTCCGAAACGGTCAATTAGCGTTCCAAAGGCCCCCTGATTAGTCCCCTTGTTTCCGCGCGCGCTCGAGTAGGCGGCAAAAGGACTCAGACCCTTGACCGTGGGAGGAGGTGAGAGGGTTTACCCTGCTTCCAACTCGGGACACGTCCTTTGAAACACTTTGACCAGACTTCGGTCCTTCGATGCCGAATATCCATTCATTTTCTCTTCGAGTAGTGTACTGGGGGTGTGTGCCACGTCAGTTACAAGGTTTAGCCGGCCGCTCACGAAGTTCATCCTTCACCAGGAAATTAATATTCCGTCGTTCGCGACGTAGCAGTCCGATTTCTTCTCGTTCCAACGGAGCGAATACACTCCGAGTTCGCTTTACACTCACTTTACGTCGATTTGCTATCGACCGTCAGGGTCCTGTGGGCCGCGGAGGTGGTCGCGGTCGTGGTTGTGGCTGACATGTGGACAACCCTGGGATCATTTTATCTCTCTGTGACCGGGACCATGCTTGGTTTGCGAAAAGCCAGAGGGAGGGGGTGGCCGGTGGGCAGAAAGGCAGCCGAACCCGCGGTAACCTGCGGCCCGCCGGCGAAACTTTTCGTTCCTCGATCTCACCCTGCTTTGAATCTGACGCTAACCAGTTGTAGAGGATCCAGAGATAGAAGGGCAGCGGCGAGCAGAAAAAACATTTCTGAAACGCAACTTGGACTTTGCCCGACCGCTCCATCTTCCAGGCTACAACAGAGCGGGGTTGCCAGAGCACTCTAACTCAGCGGGAGTTGTCTCTTGCTGAGAACCAATATCAAGTCTTCCGTACCAATAATCACCGAAGTCGAAGAGGAGGGGCTCTCATATTAGGCACGAGGTGATGTTCCCGAGCAAGATCAGCCAGAATGAAAGAAAGATAACGCGACACTGAACTGGCAGCCCGCAGCACGACTGCTTCCGGAGCTACGACATACTAAGTGTCACAAGGGCACACAGAATCGGCCGGAAGCCTGCCATGACCGGTGGCCCTTGATCAACGCACGCCCAAAACGGTTGAACAGAGAGGCTGGTAAACTCCACCACCCAATTGAACGGTTAAAGTACCTAACGTAAGAGCAAGTGTGTTGGATGCTCGCGAACCTGGATCAGCGTGCGTCGGTACCTCGAGTTCACAGGCGCAAACTTAAGCGTGAAACCCACCAGGATGTTCGTCCGGCCCGATAGGTGGGGGAATACAACTTTTGATCAGAGATCGGGCGCCTGATGATCCTCGTACGCGCACCGTTCCCCAGAGATGGAGCAGTTGAAAATGATTCAAATCTAGGACTCGGATGGTCAAGCCCGACGAGAGTAGCAGCGGAGCTTCAAAAAAAAAAAAGATAACAACCCGCTTACTGTTACAGGTGTAATATGTATGTACGGGGGGGAAGGTCATGTGTGAGGGTTTTGTGCTAGTGCGCTGACGGAAGCGGCGAACAAAAAGCAAAACATTTTGACAAGGGATGATTATGAGCGCGATCTCATGGGGTAAGGTATTATACGGTAGGTGGAGGACAACAGCCGACAAGAAGTAAGGTTGCAGGAGTCGAACCGTAGAGGAACGAAGGATTGCGGCGTGTAATGCGCGAAAACAGCTCGTCACAGAATTTTGTCGACAACGGCGACCCAGTCATCAACGCAGCTACCGCGGCCAAACGCGACGAGAACGACCTTATTCAACGGCAATGAAATTTTGTTGGAGGCAATGTAGTGTTGGATGTTGTCTGCGACGCTCCTGGCGAGAGCTTGGACTGTGAAGCGGAGTAGCCTACCCTTGACCGCGATGCAATACCGAGTTGAAGGGTATCCTTCCCACTAACGAGGACGTTAGCTCTGACAAGCTGTGACGCGGAAACTACTAACGGCGATGTGCATGAGGCTCGAGGTACCGGTCGGCGAACTCAGAAGGCTGTCGCAATAGTCGATTTGCCTTGTTCCAGCAAGTAGGGAATCGACTGGTATTCCGAGTCGCGACTGGTAGCGGAAGTGGATGATCTCGTGTGCGAGAGAAAGGTTGCAGGATTGGGATATCCGGACGCGACCGGGTGACGGAGGAGATGGACTCTCCTTGTTCCGCCGTGGCCGTGTCAGATCCTCGTCGAGGGCAGAGCTCAGAGAGGAAGTGCCTGAACCGGGGGTCTATGCGCGCACGTCAGCCACCGGGGCCAATTCGGACGAGGTGCAGGCGCTTGCCTGATTTGGTAAAAACTCGTTGTGCATTAGTGCGGACAGACGGCTGTCAGATACCTGGTGAGAAACGGAGAAGGGAAGAGAGAGGATGGTGAGGGCAGCTCAGGTGCGATAGAGCGAGATCGCAACGCACCCAGGCTTCCAAGGGAGGATAATGGTGCCGGTCGGGACACCCAGACGGAGGAGGGTCCGAACTTGGGGGGGTGTACAAGGAGGGCTTGTTTACGACGAGGACGTTGGTGGGCATGGGGGGCGACGGGTTGAGGTGGGGGGGGACGGGGATAATAACCATCAGTTATATAGGAAGAAATGTGAAATAAGAGAGGAAAGAAGATCAAGAAGAAGGGAACTGGATAGCGAAGGGATCAAACACGAGGCGTGACTGGGGAGACGAATATGGGGATGCGAAGGGGAGAAGGGGACTCACTCGGTGCTGGCTGGGGGGAGGCGAGCGAGGAGAGAGGGGGGGCTCGTATTATACAAACATTGCGAGGGTCGCCTGTCAGTTATTGTTGCGCACGTACGGGGGATGAGACCAGGGTTTGCGACGATAAACACACAGCGGCCGGTTACTCAATCCAACGATCGCCCAATCGTAAAATTCGCCGTCGAGTGTCCATCCTCTCGGATGGCCGCCTCGCCGGCATCTATAGTCCAGTCCCCGTTCTTCGGCTCTTTCATTTCAGTCCTCTGCTCTCTTCAGAGTTGGTCCCCGGTAACAAGGCCACCAGCAATCTGCCGCTGCCCCGGCAACAGTTGTCGCCACAGAGCGCTCCAGATCCAGACCATCTATCACACCCACTCATCCCTCATATTGCTCCGAATAGGAAACGAGAATTCAATGAGCCGAAAACATAAACAAAAATTGCAACACAGCCGAGCTACAGACCAACCCGGCTAGATGGATCAAGAAAAAAAAGGGGGGAGACGGTCTCTCGGGGTGCACATGACTGCCCCGTCACGACTTCCCTCCTGCACCGTTTGTCACCACAGAGTGCAAGGGGAAATGGATTCAAACGTCACTTTACAAAACGAGGCAGTTCGACTTCTTCTTGCTGCCCTTGCTCCTGGTAAGGAGAGCAGCGCGGGTCGCATACTGGAACACCTCTCGAACACCCTCCCCAGTTCGAGCAGAGCACTCGAGGTACTGCTTGGCCCCGATCTTGTGCGCCACGGCCATACCCTGTACACGTCCCAGTCAGAATCGTATACCCGGTCTCGGATGCTGTCACCAACCTCCTCGGGAGTCACTGGCCTCTGGTTAGTCTTCCTCAGCTCATCGATCACCCTCGGGTCGCGCCGGAGATCCTTCTTGCAGGCAACCAAGATTATCGGAAGTCCGGGGCAGAAGTGCATGACCTCCGAGATCCACTGCGCAAAGGCGTTAGTCGATCGGCTCATTGAATCCCGCACGCCACACACACACCTTCTCCTGAACGTTGTCCAGCGAGTCAGGGGAGTCAATGGCGAAACAGATCAAGATGACGTGGGAGTCGGGGTAGCTGAGCGGGCGGAGACGGTCATAGTCCTCTTGCCCAGCCGTATCCCACAGGGCAAGCTCGACGTGCTTCCCGTCCACTTCGACATCGGCCACATAGTTCTCGAACACAGTGGGGACATAAACCTAGACGACAGTACCTCAGATTGGAATACAAAAACCCTGATGCTGCACGCGGTCTCAACAGAAAGCATGATGTATGCATGTTCTGAGAGTCCGTCTGATCAAACTAGGACGTACCTCAGGGAAAGTTCCTTTCGAGAAGACGATCAACAAGCAAGTCTAGATTCCGGCGCACCGCCAAAATTCCGTCAGCATATCTGCCTTGACGCATCAGGGCACACGACCGCGCCTGACCCGAGTCAGCACAGGGAGCAGCACTGACCTTTCCACAAGCACCATCGCCAACAATGACCAACTTCCTACGGATTTCGGACATAATATATAGATTAAGGGAGGAAAGATATCCTTCGTGTGTTCACAAAAAGACGTTAGCGAGGAAAAGTTGCACGTAGACGACGTTGGTGGGGGGGATGGGCGGCGACGACTTGTGAAGCCAAACTCTGAGTGGTCGTGAGGTTGATGAAACGTGGTGTTTGGCCGCTGGCGGTACCGCCGGAGTCTGAAATTCTTCTGTCGGAGCCTCAACTCCCCCGGCATAGCCCCATCACAGCGATCACTCCCACCGACGGGGCCCTTGGGCGTCCTCAGGGGAGAATTGTGTCTGGCCACTGCTAACCATTCGCATCCTGGCTGCCCTCACAAAAAGATCTGTGGTCTCTTCAGTGGTCTGGAATGCTGTATCTGGTCTGCCAGCGAGCCATGGCGAGGTCCGCTTCAGGCCCCTTATCCTTTGTTTGATCGACATTGTCCTTGGAATTTGGAATCCTAGCCTTGGTCCCACCGCCACGACCTTCGCCTCTCTATAAAGGCTTTGCGGAAACCATGTCCCTTCCCTCCCCCTTCTCGCCGTTCAGCCCACCCCTGCGAAACTCTTTTCATCGATTCTTGCCATGACCACTAGGAAATCCAGAAGATCTACGAAAAAACCTAGAGATAGACCCAGAGAACTCCCGGTGGAGTCACCCATAGATTTCCGACCGATTATCCAAGATAACCTCATTCGGTTTGTGAGTGTCGTTGCGCAGACACATCCCGTCAATACGGCTATCTGACCGGTCACCCTAGATGGGCCGTCGCTTTCCCGAGTTCTGCGTGCTTAGAGCCGCGTGTCGGATCAGCGTGAAGGCCTCGCCATCTGCCACAGGCGATAGAAGGGTCGCTTCGTACCAATCGGCTATCGATTCCGCCGCGAGACAGTACTATGAAGATTGGCCGTTCATGGTAGAGGTCCTCAACAAGTGGCTGGAGATGAACCGGGACTTTGTTCGAGACCCACTTGGTTACACTGCTCCGAACTCCTCGCCTGATTCGGCACCCACCACTGTTTCGTCCATCCAAGGCTCTCACGACCAAACCACCGTCTCCGCCACCCTGACTTCCGGTCACGCGATCATCCAAATTCTCCCTACAGCAGTGGAAAACGAAAGTTTAGCTCGCTCGAGCGAAGTTCGGACTCCTGGACGCACAACTACTCCGTCTCCGCAGGCTTCGACGATTGTGACGGAACTGAATGGCCCGACCAATCCCACTTCGTCTTTGAACGACGGACGTGATGTTCCTGCACCAATTCAGAAAAACTCACCGTTCTCCAGGATCGGAGCCTTCCGTTTCCTTCCATCCCTTTGGAACCTTGGAGTCGGCAAACTAACCCTTGGGAATGTGCTCAGCTCCTCACTTGACTGGCCCTCCTTTCTCGCCGCTTCCTATAAGAGATGGAGGGATACACTCAGGAATCCTTTCGCATTCAAGAGTAGATGATACCCCTGACCCAAGCAAAACGAAGGATACTATTGACTTTACCCTGTATTTTTTTTTACCCCTGTATCCATCCCGTTTGTTTCGTTCGAAATGCAGCTCATACTTTTGGCTTATCACGTGGCTGTTTCCGTTGCGACCGCCGTGATTGGTCGGTGCGATCCCGGAAGGCCGAGTGCGGGAAAGAAGGATGTAACACCTGCCTCTCATATCCCTCCTCCCATAATCTCGAGAAAAGATGTCGACTTCGCTTTTGTTGCGCTCGGCTTTGCCGCGACACATTACGAGGCAGTCGACTTTGACTGGTGCCGCGTGGCTTCGCAAGGCCCGGGCGAGCACGACGGCTGCTCCTCAGGAGGAAGAAGAGTTCAAATATGTTCCTGGTGGTCGTAAGTTCTCTATCCCTCTCCGAAACAATTTTTCCTTGTACGAATCGCTGATGCATTCTTTACATCTGTTCGGTTGATCCTGAAACCCCTCATCTTGGTCCCCGCCGTGGTCCGTGGGGTTGCGTAGCCATCTACAAAGGAACCGTGAATGATCCTACGACTTTCCCTCCGCCAAACAGGAGCCACGGATCTTACCATTGGGCATTCGAGAGGATCCTTACTGCTTCCCTTCTTCCTATCACAGGCGCCGCGTTCGTTACCAGCAGTTCGGCCTACCCCATCTTGGACGGCATCTTGGGTGTCTCCTTGGTCATGCACAGTCATATTGGCGTATGTCATTCTATCGCAAATTTGGTGGATGCTAGGCTAACAGGGTTTACTCTTTTTGCCATTTAACGGCAAATTTGTTCGCGATTTTTCCCTCGCTTTCTCGGGTGGCCGTTGGATTGGATAAGTTTGACGGACTCCTGGTGGACTACCTACACCCACGCAAATTCCCCAAACTCGGCCCAACTCTCACCTGGGTTCTGAGGGCCACGACCGTCGGTGTCTTGGTAGGAGTTTACCAATTCAACACGGAAGACATTGGTCAGCACCATTTTCAACCGCCCCTCCGAAGGGTTGCTGACTCGAGCTCGTTTGGCTTTTAGGTCTTACGGAGCTGGTGGCCAAGGCATGGCACGCTTGACTTGTGTTACCCTCATTCTATCGGCATAGGCGTACTCTGAATCCCTCACATTGTTAATTTCACACGTATAATAAAGACGAGAAAACCGATGCGTTTCGAAACACTGCCGCTGAGAGCTAAAGTAGCAAAAAACAACAATGTATACTCTTCTATGTCATACAGTCCAAATCGGAAAACCACAGCCATTTGCCATTTCAATCTTCCACCCCGACAGCTTTAGATCTATACCTCCCCCAGGTCTACGAACCAGTTTTCCGTGGCCACGTCCCTCTCCAGCAGTGCAATGGCCTCATCTACGTTTTTATCCACGTCGAATTGTGAATTATACTTGAATCTACCCAGAGAACTCCCTGTCCCCTTCTTGCTCAACGCTCGCCCGCCAGCTCCCCTGGAGCCGTCTCCCTCTGGACCATTCTGTGTGCTCGTGAAAAGGGGAGCGAAGGTTTCCGGGTTCATTGTGAAGTTGGGGTTCGAGTGATCAAGGACGTGTTCGGAGGACGAACCGGGCGTTGATGGTCCCTCTTTCCTCGGGGCAGAGGTTGAGGAAGTTGAAGAAGCCGGTGAAGAGAAGTATGCCTTCGGTGACCCATGAGGTACCATGTCCTCGTCATCGCCATTGCTGGTCTCGAGGGGGGACGCCCTGAATTTTTTCAGAGGTGAAGATTTTCTCGAGGGTGGCCGTGGCCGAGACATGACCATATGGCTCGAGGCCAACAGTGGGGTCAGGCTCTGCTCTCTCCTCTTGGGGGTGACACGACTGACGACCTCCACCTCGTCTGCATCCTCGAATCCCTTCGCGGCGCCGAGAGGTCTTACTGGGGTTCCTTTTGCCCCGTTTGGTGAAGGGTCAGGCCCGAAGTCGCGCTGTTTCTTCACTGGAGTAATGAAGTTGACGGGAGCATCTCGTCCGGGTGGAGGTGGGGAGGCAGGTCGTCTGGTGGGAAGGACAGGTAGCATAGTCCTTTGCCGCTTCGCAGGGGGAAGAACATCCTTATCTGCTAAACTGGTTGGTTCATCCCCAGTCGGTAGCGGAGAAGGTAGTCTGAATCGTTTCTTCGCTGCGGCTCTTTGCAGCTCTTGGGATTCCGGAGTTGTTAGCCCAAATGGAGGCATTCTACTTGGGCGAGCCATGTGCAGGGGTGAGAAAGGGGGCAAAGCATCAACCAAAGTGGAGGTATCATCCCCCATCCCAAGTCGCTTTTTGGGAGTCGAAGTGATGGCTTGTGAGAATGACGGAGGAACCAACACCTAACGCAATCCAGTAGTGGAGGTCACCTGTGTGCCAAGACCCAGATACACGCGCAATCTCACCAACTCAGACACATCTCGCTTCCTTCCAGACAGGGGCTTGTCACCTGGATTAGAAGCAGAAGTGGGTCGGACCTCGACGACTGGAGATTTACGTCCGTCAAGTATAGGAGTGGAAGTTGAGGGCCTCCGTTTCGCCTTGCCTTTGGTCTTGTCGCTCTTGTGTGAATTCAGGGTGGAGGGTTTGACGACCGGGAAATCTAGAGAAGAATCGCGTTTCTTCGCCGGAGATGGTTGGGAGCCTCTCACGGTGGCAGGGTTGGATGATCTGGGTTCATAAATGATATCCTCGTTCTCGTGGAACGACCTGTCAACTTGCGCCTTCCAGCTGGCGACCTTGTCACGCAAATTAATCTGTTTAGACGAACTGCCAGAAGCAGAGGGATGACCTTGTTGGTCTATAACTTCGGTGTCGGTCCTCCTGAGTCGGGATTTGAGCTTCTTGCGAGCCTCCTCCCATTGCGCCCATTCCTCCTCGGTTTCCGCAAGGATCCAGGGGACACCCTCTTCAGGATCCTTGCGTTCGACGCGGGTGGCGGATTTCTTGAACCGAGAACGTGTGCATGTCATGTCTACCAGCCGGTAAACTCGGGACCACCCGGTGTGAGAGGGCTGACCGCCGACTGCGTTATAGGCGGCGCGAACGCTGTCGTACACGGCTTGACGACGCGAGTTGAAGCCCGGAGATGAGGGGCGAGAAGGAGGAGCGAGTTCTGCAGGGATGGAAGCGAGGGCAAGGTGGAAGTGGGAGAGAGACTTTGCGAGGGGGTTTGATTTCCCGGCGATGGGGAAAACTGGGGTGTAGAGGGTCTGTCCGTGGTGGTTGTACATTGTTAAGCCCGCCTGGGCCGTGCTGAGGAGGAGAGCGCGAGCGAAAAATGGGGCGAGGACAAAAGGAGATCAAAGGCGGTCCGCATGGGGGGGAAGAACCACGTGGTCGGTACCGAGAATCTCAACATCCCCTCAGCCAAGGGCGAGGAC
The DNA here is from genome assembly GCA_003316405.1 of Thelephora aurantiotincta. Lineage (NCBI taxonomy): Eukaryota > Fungi > Basidiomycota > Agaricomycetes > Thelephorales > Thelephoraceae > Thelephora > Thelephora aurantiotincta. Next base: position 64,116 of record QFEV01000171.1, read on the forward strand.
CACACACCGACACGACGAGCGAGCGAAACGACGGACGCACCGCAGGCCACCGAACGATGAGCAGGAGGGAATCGCGTGTCTCCATTAACATCCGACAGAACGACGCTCTCCTCGAGTTCGAGAACTGTAAGCTTATGAAACCTGCTGACCACAACACGTTTCTGACCGCCCTTGCTCAGTCAAGAAACGATTCCTGCTCGCCAACAAACACATCACGAAGTATCCTCCAGTCCTCTCCGACCGCGCCAGCTCTCTGATCAGAATCCTCCTCCAGATTAAATTCCACCCTCAGCGTGAAAATCGAAGAGCTCAATGCACAAATATCCGCACTTAACGTCGAGAATCTCCGTCTCCGCTCGTCCGAGATCGCTCTCTCCGCCCAGCTCAGGCGCGAAAAAGACAAGTCCAGGTCAATAATGGCCGATGCTGAAGCAGCCGTATGTTCTTCCGTTCTCACCCATATCCACCTCATGCCCGCATCAACTCACGCTCAATTCAATCTTCCGTTATCGATCCACACAGGTCATGACGCTCATGAACCAATTGGGCTCCCTACGCGAATCCCACAAGGTCCCCGTCGGCAGGCGCAACCCCAAATCTTTCCCTCTTCCGACAGCACGGCCCCGATCACAACGCAACAACTCCCCCCCAGCCCTACCTCGTATTGCTCGTCCGCCTGGTTTTCCAGAAATTGCTGAAGAAGAAGAGGTCGAGGCAGACCCCCCTGCCTCATCCGCCCGAAGGAAGTCTTCGTCACGGCTCCCGGTTCCTGCGAGGCCGACTGCATCCTCTGAGCCAGCAGAGGTTGAAGAACCTCAACCAAAGCAAAAGAAGAAGTCCGTTTCTCGACGGCGGAGCGGCCTGGTAGCTTCTGGAAAGCCTGTCGAGGCACCGCTCACCCCTCCCGAACAATTCATCGTACAAGATCCTGTGCCCCTGGTTGAGGATGATGTCGTCTTTCCCGTGCTGAACGAGCAGGAAGAGGAGCTGGAGGCAGAATTGGAGCTGCCCAAGAAGAGGAAAAAGTCGAAGAGAAGGGGAAGAGAGGAAGACAATGTGCTGCTCGTTTTGGAAGGCACCACGTCCCGTTTAAAGGATGTTACGAACTCGCCTCAGAAGACAAATTTCCTCCCTCCATTGGATACCATCGGCATGTTTTTCTATTCTGATTTCATGTGTGTAGAAGCGAGACTGACGATTATCGTGTGCAGATATCGTCCGCCCTGACGATCTAGATTCGGCGTCTGAAGCCCCAACCTCCGCGACTTCCTTAAGGACCAACTCGACAAGGGTGTTCCTATCCACCGCGGCTACAACCCCCTACCCATCCACTCCTGTCACTGAATACCTACCAACCCCCCGAGTATCGAGCTCGCCACCTCCCGAGGTTGGCACCATTCCCAAGGAACCTGATCCGACCAGTAACGTAACAGGGCGTACCGGAAGGACGAGGAAGAGCGTAAATTACACAGAGCCAAAGCTTAATACGTGAGAATGCATACCTCGATTTCCTCATGCATTGCATCTCATTTTGTTCGATTACAGGAAGATGAGGAAGCCCGACCCGTCCCCCTCAACCTCTGTCCCCACGCTCAAGCGGGCATCAAACTCTATCCGCGAGCGTGAAGATTCACCTCCTGAATCTTGGCCGCCGTCATCTTCCTCCTCTAATCCGAGCGACCCGTCGTCCGGCACGCGCAAGGCGAAACGGAAAGCGGTGTCCCCACTCCTTGATGACCAAGAGGTTCTCGACATTACATCAGACGACGATGACGGAACGCAAGCTGATGCAGAGTTCGGTGGACTCCGCGCGGGCACGCCATGGACCAGTGCCAGTGAGAAGAGGCATCGAAGTGCGATGGTAGCCAAGAGTCGCGGCAGCATTGAGGAGGCCAGGAAATACAGTACAATTTCGTAAGCATCACGGGGTTGAACCTTGTGCCGAGCAGATTAGACTGCAACCTTAAATTTCACGCCCTCTATGATATCCCTTCTTCTTTTTATCCAGGTTTGCATCGGGTTCCTTACGACGGAGATTACGACGAATTACGACGCGCACCTTACTGTTCTTTATTGTAATCGGCTGTCTTCCTTGCTTTCCAACACTACGATATCGACTGTGTCAGGTATATATGACTATATACATAGTTCCACGTAGACTGTACAATAGTTAACAACCAAGACGAAAAGATGGAACCTCATCCCTGCGCTCGGCTGATGTGTGATTTAAAGCGGGACGGATCGCGCGACAGCAGTGGAGATTGCACCCCCTCGTCTCCTCGAGCCATCCATCGAAATCGAAGGTGACGCTGGATACTCCTGGGCGGTCAGGTGCCGAATAAAGCACCCTCTCGGCATGATTTATTCCACGGAATAATTCTTCAGTATCGTCCGTCCCCCTTTTATACCGCAACGACAACCGACCCTGTTCTTCATCTCCTCAACACAATGCCCTCCCGTACTCGCGCTCTCTTCGCAAACATAAAACAGGACTTCTGGGGTGCTCTTCTCGAGTTCATCGGCACCTTCTTTTTCCTCACCCTCGCGTATGGAGGAGTGCAAGCGACAACTTCCGGTGGAGCTACAAACCAACCGGCCCCTAACGCTCTCAACGTCTTCATAGCCTCTGTAAATTTCGGGTTCAGTCTCCTGGTTTCTGCGTGGCTGTTCTATCGCGTTACCGGCGGATTGTTCAACCCGAATGTCAGTTTGGCATTGTTCCTTACAGGAGTGATAGGTCCTGTGAGGTTTGTGTTGTATTGCATCGCCCAACTTGTCGGAGCAATTGCTGCCGCTGCGGTCGTCTTGGCACTCTCACCTGGTCCGTGCAGTTACAAGTGGGTGGTTTCACGGCTGGCTGGTTGCTGCCCCTCACGGTTGTATGTGTTGGCAGCACTCACTTACAAGAGGGGATCAACCCTGCTCAAGGAGTGTTCATCGAAATGTTTGTCACCTCGTATCTCGTCCTCGCGGTCCTCATGCTTGCCGTTGAAAAACACCAGGTGACCCCTTTCGCCCCGGTAAGTCAACCCCACGATAGAACGGATCTTCTGGTGGCTGATGATGTTTTTCCTTCGAACATCCTAGGTTGGGATCGGACTTACTCTGTTCGTTTGTGAACTGTGCGAATCCATACGTGACTTGTTGTGGAGTGGGACTCAATTCTTCCTACATAGCTGGTCCATATTCTATACTGGAGGTGCTGTGAACACCGCACGTGCGTTTGGACCGGCAGTCATCACCGGATTCCCGTATGGAACACACTGGGTGGTGTGTATTTCTCCTTTCACGATGTCTCCCCACCTCACATCTCGGTTCAGTACTGGGTTGGCCCGTGCCTGGGATCAATTTTGGGGGCGTCGTTCTACATGATTCTAAAGCAGTATGTTCCAACTTAGCCCCGCCTTTTAGATTGTTTGTTCTGACAACGCACCTACTATAGCTGGCACTACTGGGTTATCAACCCTGACCAAGCCGTCACGGATACAAAAATGTCGCCTCCGGATCCAGTTCTCGCCATACGACAGAGAGCCACAAGCCTCAGAAGAAGATCCCTTGACGATCGTGATCAAACTCAGCCGGAAAATGAAAAGCCTCGCTTAGCGGCTAACAGAGACATCAGCGGAGCGCAGAATGGAACCACAGAGAACCGCCAGGGAACGTCACAGGACAACATGGTTTGAATTGCGATCTTTCTCCATATCCTAGCGACTGAATGGCTTCATTGTGCCGTGAAATGCTTTGCAGTAGCAGCGGTCACTCTTTTTGTTGCATTCTTTCTCCATGCATGTATATGCCACGATCCCTTGTTCTTAGTTGTTGTATATCTCCTACCTGCATAATATGTCCATGCCATGTACTGTAGTTCCCGCAATCCTCGTTCAGCCCCCCAATACCGTAGAAAACATTCCTGTATCCTGCATAAATTACAAACCTACGCTCTACGACTGTGAAATTTCATGGTTGCAGCTTGTCCCGAACTCTTTATATGACGGAAAGGGGCCGCGTGACATGAGATAAACAGGAAATTTCTCTGCACTGCATCTCAAGGTCGTGTCAAAAACCGCCCGGGGAATGTTCATCGCCATGGAACCTGGAAAAAATCGCACTAACTGGGGGTGTAGGGACAGGTATATCGAACGACCCCTCATGTGTGAGAGCATACGAACGGGTGGGGGTCATTGACCACAGCATCTCGGCACAACTCAAGGGCCTCTACTCCGGTATCTTTCAAAAGTAGTCCTGCCCTCCGTATTGATAAGCTTGAGACAGTGGCTGTCCCGTGGACCCGGGAGCAACACCAGAAGCAGATAAATTACCGTTACAGTGAACGTCGCTAACGATACAAAAGATCTTCTTAGGTACATAACACCCAGTCAAGGGTTTCATCCGAATCAACCAGTGGCAAGGACAAACCGAGGGCAACGTGTGAAACAAAAATAAAGAGCGAATAACGTTAAGCGTTCTGAGGTGTAAGCGACCAGATCGGGTTATCGCCAGGGAGCTTATCCATAGGCCCAGTGATATCCTCACTGAACAGGATAGGTGTCTTGCATTTCTGTGCTTCCGGAATCTCCTGTATAGTCAACAGCGGACACGCATTAATGACCCCATTAAGTTGGTCGGGTGTTGAATCGCATTCATCGATCGCATGTTGGAGGAGTTCTTGGTCCCAGCCGCTCCCGAAGTCGCCGTGGAATCCGTACCCGGTGGGGTCGCTTGAGGGAAAGATCAGGGTGCGCCAGGAACGGGTATGATCACCAAGAAACGCACCCTGTGGACCAGATGAATGGCCAGCCGTCTGCTTCCTCCCACCTATCGTCGAACTTCTCTGTTGCCCAGAAAGTCTCATAGAACAAGTGAGGCATAGGGATCGGATGAGTCCTGAGAAACCAAAGGTCGGATCTGTGCTCGATATGATTCTTAATCTAGCGACGTACCCTGGGCACTTCCCGTTGTCCAGGTCAGATAAGTAAGCGACGTGGCTCTTGTGGTCGGGAGAGTCCAAGTTCATCCCATCCCAACAGGATTGGAAATGAATATCGGCCCTCAATCCTTGAGGACATTTGATAGTGGGGAACCCGCCAGGGGTGTTCAAGGAGCGAATGTCGGTGCCGCGGCAGAGCCATTCTACGGCTTCTTCGTCGAGCGCCGCTTGGGTGGTCCTGTCGCCTCGTTCCCATTCGCGTTTTCGACGCCTGAAGTATCACATTTCGTCGGGGCGGCCGGGACAATATCGCGGGTGGCCAAAAGACTTACGTAGGAGTCCCAGTGAGCATTCTCAACCCGTTCGGAAAAGCCTTCAAACCGGATCCACCGTTCTTCTTATCATCTACACCGCGGAATAGATAATACACGGTCAATCCTCCGTCCTGGACCGCCTCGAGCTTTCCCGTCTTAGGGTCACGAAAGTACAGTTTCGGATACCAGTAGTTGGATAGATCCTCTTTCGCTACGCACGAAGTGCAAGAGGATTGTCGTAGGATATCGTAAGTGGTGTTTGGGAAGAAGTTGATGCCGCCTTGGACGGTGTGGGTGTGTTGGCTGGGTAATTTTCCGGGGTCGGAGATCCAATCTGTTCGCCCTTCAGTGACGGGAGTGGTACCTGTTCAGCACGTTTGAGCGTGTGGATATCCAGGGGAATCGAGAGTGACTTACAGGGGAGTCGGAACCACGCAACCACAGGCTGGGGGATCGACGCGAGCGACACGAGAAGCGAAAGGTAAGAGAAGAGCATTACAGGGGGTATCAAGAAAGAGGAAGAGGAGATAAAACCCGAGATCACAATGCCACCCCGTAGGTTTTACAGCTCTTGCTCGCTCGGGGGGCCGTGGTATGGTGACTTGGGACTAAAGCGGCGAACAATGGCCAGACCTGGGGGGACAACAAAAACCGCCCAGATAGAACTCTCAAAAGAAAGAATCGCCTGGAAAGCGTGGCCTAGCTGCTTTTTTTTTTTGTCGTTCTTTGTGAAAGGAACTCCCAAGACGTCCCGCCCCCAACGCCAGGTTTCCAAGCTTGGGAAACATCTGTCGGCGAGCGGGTTGCGTGACGCGGGACAGCTCGTTGAAAGGTGGGCCAAGGTACCTACGGGACATATCGGTACAGTCAAAAGTAAAGGGCAACAAGATATAACAATGGGGGGCGTACGCATGGTGGACTGCATTCGGGGCGTGTCCGCGGGCGACTCACTCGGACCAACCGCACGCGGAGAATCCTTTGGTTTGAACCATCACGCAGAATTGTCCTGACTCCCGAGGGATAAGTACGGATGAACCTCCAAGATCAGATTCTATAAAGCTGGGGGTACAAACAGAGGGGTATCAAAGAGAGAGCAAGCCCGGATACAATACGTGATCCCGTGATCGGTGTGATCACCAGCTCTTTCGTGAATAGTCTTGATGCTTGAGAAACCACACCGCATACACCCCGCTCTCCTCGCCGTGTCGTTTAATGGATGGTGGGGTCTTAGACCTGGAGACAGTTTCAGATTTTGCAGACGAGATCCGCGTCCCACTCGTCTGATCCAACACCTTCGTACACGAGGAAGAGTGAGTCTGGATCGTAGTGAGTACCGAAGAATGATTTCTTCCAGTCGAATCCATATCTCGAAGCCTGTGTACGATCGAGAGGCAAAAGATTAGGATGAGCTGGCGGAAGGGGGAGTGAGGATCTTGCCTCGTTCAAGTAGGCGCCGGAATCCGGGGCTCTACTCTCGACGATCTTCATATCCTTAATGAGGAGCCGACGAGCGGCTTCGATCTCTGTCGAATTGGCACCATCTTGCCAGTTCGTGTCGAGAGTCGTGGAGACGAGACCCTTTCGCCAGGCGGATTAATACCCGTGGACTCGGGGTCCACACGGAATGCCTGTCCCCCTGTGACGAGGCTGCACGAGAAAAGAACCCTCAGTTCCGCTTCCCAGGGTTACGAAGAAAGACAAAAAAGAACAAGGGACTCACTAGTACCCAAATCCAGATATCTTGAGCAGTTCGGCGGCGAGCTCTTCGGGTTTATCGGTCTCGACAATGTCCTTTGGTAGCGACCAGGATTCGCTCGGGGAACCGGCCTGACCGTCGTTGGAGAACAAGGGTTCATAGAATTTCCAGAAATCCGGATGCGTGATCGTGTAGTTTTCGACTTGTAGACCTGATTGGGAAATGGCGAACTCAAGGAGCGGAAAGAAAGTAACATGGGTTTGTTCCGTTGGGTGATAGGACAAAGAATTGAGAGCTGTCGTTTGATCAACCGCCATAGCCTCCGTAACCCTGCTCGACAAGCGAGGGAGCAAGGCGAATGATCTCCGCAAGCAACTTGTTAGTAGAGTCAGGGTTGGTAGAGTTGACGGCGAGATATGCAGCAGAGAAAGGAGTGGAAGAGTGGGTCCTGTAAGTGACTGAGGTGACGCCCCCACTGCGGAGGGCCCAGAATAGATCCTTATTGCGGTACGGGTTCGCAACGGCGTATTCGCCGTCTGGGGTGATAAGGGATATCTCTAACACATTGTCTATGCCTGCAAACCGACTCACATGAGCACACCTGGGCCAAATCAGGGGGATGTGCATACCGAGGCCATAGTTTGGAACGATTGCGCTGTGACCGCCGCCCGCAAGCCAAGAGCCGGCAGCGCCGACGATGACCCGGTTGCGTTCCTTGGCAGCCTCGTACGCTTCAAACCATGCTCCAAAGGCGAATGCTTTTCACGGGTCAGTGACAAGTTCAGGTTTTACCAAGATCGGGGACGAACCGGTTTGGTACGCGGCCGAGTCCGCCGCCCCCATGGAAGAGAACGAATCGTGTTCTTCATATGGTGAGTCCATATCAGAAAGAGCTCCTTCCGAGGTGATCGTGTCTGGCCAAAAACGTCAATCAGCATTTCCCAACGCGGAGAAAAGAAATTAAAAAAGCGAGTTCACTCTGTGTTAGTAGGGCTGCGGATCGACAAACAGCGGGTAGCGGGTACAGCCTGCCTCGTCGTGACAGGACTCCAGGCCGACCAGAGCAGAGGGAGATGTGCGGAGTGGGAACGCTCTCTGGGGTTGGGGCGTTTGTTTCGCTCCTTCTCGATGTTCACTGGTAACGGAGTTGAAATCTTCACCGGTCTGCTCCGTTGTCTGCTTTCCTTACGACTCTAGCCCTTGCAATAGGGATCAGCCATCCAGAGCTAGTGGAAATCATCGCAAGACGGTATTACACCTCAACAGCCAGAGCCACAGTCAGGCATCGGCAAGTCAGACATGCGCGTTGTCACGAAAATCCTGATCGGGGCGGAATGATCAACGCCAGGCCTCATGAAGAGGGATTGACAATAATAAAGTCCATGAGCTTTACATGTAAAATTGATTGGAAGAGAGTGTCAATGAAAGCCGCATTACTAATGTCCGAATCGAATAGTCCTTTTCAATCCTGCAACTCGACAGTGAAACCACAAGTGAAGGGCAGGTCGGGGTTCACAACGACAACACCCTCTCTGTGGGAATCAACGACCTTCGCCTCTTCCTTGTTAACCAACACTCGCTTTGGTGCCTTCTGCACGCCGAGGAATCGAATGGTGGAGACCTTGACACCGAGCGGGTACTGGAACGATCCCTTAGCGGTGAGAATTCCGTTCGCGTATTCGAGCGAGACTTGAGTGCTCGCTGGTGGGTTGACCGAAACACCGTCATCCACATAAAGTGAACCGGTGGCCCTGCCATCAACACCGATAGCCACGAGGATCTCGAAATCCGTCTCGCGCAGAGCAGCTGTCGTCAAAGCACCAGTGGCCCTGAGGGGGAGAATCGATCCTCCACGGATATGGACAGGTATCTGTGTGTAGTCGATATTTTCAAAGGTGACGTTCTGGCCTTGACCTTCGATCTTGTCGTAAGTCTGGAAATCATAGAACGTCTCCTTCGGGAGGTATGCAGTGACGGAAGTCACGTTCTCTTGGGTAACTGGAGAAACGAGAATGGAATCACCAAAGAAGAACTGGAGGTCGATGCCATATGTGGCCGGATCCTTGGGGAAGATGTGCCAGAGAGGGTGTAGAACGGGTGTGCCGTCGAGGTGGGCCTTGTGGAAAGCGGTGAAGAGATAATCCAAAAGTCGATATCTGAGAGGGGGAAGCGAAAAAATAAATTACGCGTACGAAACAGAACAATGGGTGACCCACCGGATGTCAAGTGCATTTTTCGCGGAGTTAGTGACACTTTCCCAAAGGTAGAACTCCTGACTGATAGATGTATCGCTGTTGTGCTACGAACAAAAATGAGGCAACAGGGCGCATCGGCAAAAGTAGAGGGACTTACGTTACGCATAAAGGGATAGAAGGCTCCAAGGGACGCCCATCGTGCACAGAGAGTTTCGGTTGTGTTGCCACCGAAGCCACAGATGTCTGCTCCAACCATGGGCATCTGATACACGCTGGTGAAGCCGAGAATCCCAGAAATGGAGTTCCTGTAGTGTTCCCACAAACTGAAGTTGTCACCCAACCACTTGCCGACATCCTTGCCAGCGCCGGCGAACGTCGAGCGGGTGATAATGAGCGGTCGAAGTCCGGGCCTACGGGCGAGGAGTGCATTCCTGGTTGCCGTGGACATCAAGGTTCCGTACAGGTTATCTGGGTGAGTGTGAGCCTCGACTTCCAAAGTGACACCGAGGAGCTTACGAGTGTCATAACTAACGAGGCCGTTTGCGTGTTTGGTGTTAGTCTGAGGGCGGATTGAGATGACGGTCTCAATGGGCAACCCTGGGTGTTGATGAATACTCACATAGGCGGTCCTATCGGAGAGATATGGCAAGGCATTCTGAATTGCATAGGGAGGATTAAGGAGATCATCGCCGGCATGTTGCCTCTTTCTAGAAGAGGAGTCCTGGAAGATAGGGGCGTTGGGATCGGGCGGCGGATAGTTGCGAACTGGTGGAAGACTCTGTTCCTTGGCCTGCTTGAATGGGTCGTCACATGGGTAGGTGCAGAACTAGATGGGTTGGGATCAGCACACGTTAAATGTCACCTGTTAGCAACTTACACTAGCCGGCTCGTTCATATCAATCCAGGAGCCATCAATGTCCAAACCGGTCTCTGGGTTGTAGAAACGTTCAAACTCTCCAGTCCAGTAGCCTTGCGTCTTGGGATCGAACCAGTCTGAAGAGGACTTAGAACGAAGGGAAACGTCAAGAATTCAGGTTATTCACCAGGATAAACTGTCACACCTTGAAAGGAATTGTCAGCTAACAGTTGAAGGAGAGCAACTTCGTACGCATACCAGGCCAGACCACCCCAAGGAAATCACTTCCGTTCTCCGCCTTGAGCCAGATATCCTCCACCTTTCCACGATCATACGCTCCGTAGCCAGAGTTTGGCAAATAGGCGACGGCAGGATCCGTCATAAGGACTGATTCACGTGATCGTCAGAAATACTGGGGGAAGGTCGATGAGGTAGGGACGCCTTACTGTATTGCTGCTTGTTGGCATGGAGATAGTCGATGATCTGACGCATGCGCTTGAGGGGGAAATAATCGGGATCGAGAGTGAAAACCCTTCGCTTCTCCATGTAGTCTGAGGAAAGTCAGTTTAGGGACTTCAAGTTTGGATGCGTGAACTATGGTTGGTACCAATGTCAGTCCACATGGTTTCGAGGGGAATTTCAACTTCGGAATATCTCTTGATTACCCTGGCGACATCGAGATAGTCTAGTGACGCATCGGCGTTAATGCTGCGCTTAAGGGGAGCTTGAGCGAGTATACCTTTGTATCCAAAACGGCATTGGTGGAATCCGAAAGACCAATAGGGGACTTCAGCGGGGGTGCCAACGACTTGGGCGTATTGGCGAGCCACTTCGATCGGATCAGAGGTGCTGCCGGCCAAAAAGTAAAAGTCGATCACCCCTCCGATGACGTTATACTCGAGGGATGCATCCGGAGCGCCGGGATCCTGGTTGATCTTGATATCCATTCCGTCCGAGTTGAGGAGAAATACGCCGTGAGAGCCGGTGGGACGATGCTCGAAGTAGATGGGGTGGTTTCCATACAGATTCGTGTTGTTGGGGACACCATACGCATCTCGGGACCAGAGGGTACGGGTATAGTTGTTGGTTGGCAAACGGAAGCTGTCTGTGTGCTCGCCAAGACCGTAGACATTTGGATTCGGAGGGAGACTTGTCTTGACACGGATGTACTGCGGCTCGAAGATTATGGGGTGACCCTTGGTGGAGAAGAGGACTTCTTTTGAGTGGGACCTGAGGATGGAAAAGGAGAAGGGTTGGGCGGTGTAGCCGAATTCGATTTCGTGCGTCTCGGTTGGCTTGACAGATGGGCGCGGAACCACAGACTCGGGAACCTCAAACCGTTTCACCGCTGGGTCAGTGATCTTTACGTGGATCCTGGTGTCTGAACATCCACATCGGACACATGAGCGCGATTTCCCCCTCCACAGAGGATGATATCGTACCAGTCTCGTAGGTTACCTGGAGCTTCAGCTCTTGGATGTCTTTCCCGAACACGTTGCATGCCTCCCCTGCGAGGGAGAGGTCTGCCGTCAACGTTGAACCGGAGCTCTCGATGTTTGTCGCCTTGTACCCAGGACATCTGTCGAGGGTAGCAGGGTCGACCCAAACGGCGCCGGCGACAACCAGGAGTCCGAGGAGAGTGAGGGACCTTGGCATTACTGCCATAGGGGGACAAGGCAGGAGGGGTGGGACTGGAAGACTCGAGAGTGTGTCTACGTGGGCTTTTATACCGTTTAGCTTGGATGCATCGCTGTCAAACGGGCTTCCATCGACGGGCCTTGCGGGGAACCATTGCTTTGACTTTGACGGTTTCAGACTTTCACTTCTCGATGCACTAGCGGCCCATTCCCCATGACCTCTCGCCCGGCTAATGAAGCGCATCCAGACCCTCAAAACGACAAAAAATTCCGTGCGCGCGGCCGCCAACAAAGAAATTAACCAACTGTATGCGCTCCCCATGCCATTTCCCCTACAAATTGGTGGCGCTGGTCGGCCGACCGAGGAGACGTCCCAGCCACAACGAATAAACAAACACAAACACTCACCACCTCCCTGAGCCTCGTTCTATCCCACCCCTAAGTCAAGCCCGCTACTGTCCATTCCCTGCACCGCCATCCTTCTTTCCCATCGTGTCGCGTTTCGTAAACTACACACAATTATTCCCTTTCTTTAAATATGACTAACACCCCCTCAGGATTCAAGCGGGCGTGGGACGAGGGCCATGACGCAGAGCAACAGAGGCGGAAGAGAGCCAGAGATAAGGATGACCCTAGGGATTGGAGAGACGTCTACCTGAGCGAGGATAGGAGAAAATCCTCATCCACTCGCAGGGACCGAGATGGTCGACCCAGGCATGAACGAGATTATAGACACGACAGGGACCACCGGCCGTCCTATAGGCCAGATCACCGATCCCCCGTTCCTCTTGATTACGGTAGAGACGACAGGGATTCACGCTCGGCACGTTCGCCCCGTCGGAACCACGATACGCGAGGTCGCGAGCTTCAGAAACCCTCCGGTGTCGATTCCGAGAGGGAAGAAGGCGAGTAAGTGTCGAAAGTCTGGCCGTCCATCTCCTCCATCTTCTCTTCTAACATGTTTCCATAGGATTTCACCCCGCCATAGTTCTGCAGATGTCTCGGTTACATCCCGTGCTCAGTCTCCGGCCGTGACTCGCGCCGCCCAGCCAGAACCAGAAACGGAACTCGAGATCCCTACTACCCCACCACCCATCGAAGCAACACTTGCCGCACGACGCGCAAAGAGACTAGCCATCCTCGCCAAATACAGCAACCAACCCACACCTGACCCAAGCAACACCACGACTCCACTGTCTGGAATCAGTAGTGCGGTCCCGCCGCCTCCGTCCCCCGTACCCGTTTCTGATAACCTGTCTCAACTAAACAGAGCGGAGCCGCCTACCCCTCTATCCGCAACGACTCCTGCGTTCGACTGTAAGCCTCTCCTATACTCACCGTTCCCCTGACCATTCCTTACATCGTCGCTAGTCAGGAGAGAATCCGTTTCCGCATCTCCGGAGCCTAACGAATTCACCCTGACCAAGGATGGTGATCAGCAAGCGCAAAGTACCACCCAAACTCAGAACGATCCCGAGGAACAGGTATCTGCGGCCGACTACGATCCAAATCAAGATCGTCGGGAGGACGAGGGGAAGCGCATTCACGACATTGACGACCATGCAGGCGATGACGTGGAGACGATCATCGAAGAGGAGGAGGAAGAAGAAGATCTTGACGACATGTTTGCCGTTCTGACCACCGAGAAGAAAGTCAGAAAGATTAGACGCGTTCTCGTACGTGAGTACTTGGGGCCAATCACCACGTCACTAATACCCCTGTAGAAACCTATTGCTCCCACCCTCGTTACAACCACCTTGGACTCCGCCGCGGATCCCGAAGGATATTATTCCGTGATCCTTGGCGAGCAGCTTGATGGCGGACGCTATCAAGTTTTCTCCTCCCTCGGCAAAGGAATGTTTGCCAACGTGGTACGTGCAAGGGTGATTGGTGGGGAAGTTGCAGATGTTGGTAGGGAGGTCGCTATCAAAATAGTCCGGTGCCAAGAGTCCATGTGAGATTCCTCTCCATGTTTACTGCTCCTCTTCCTCTGATCCTCCCTTTCAGGTACAAAGCAGGTCTCAAGGAAGTTCAAATGTTAAACAAGCTCAAGCAGGCTGATCCAGATGACAAAAAACACGTTGTCCGGCTAGAGCGAACGTTTGAGCATCGGGGGCACCTCTGCCTTGTATTCGAATCTCTGAGGTGTGTCTTGGCTCTCTGCGTCCTCGGTGCAATTTTAATGATCGATATTACAGCATGAATCTCCGAGACGTCGTTAAACGCTTTGGCAAAGACGTTGGTCTGAACATCCGGGCTGTTCGGGTATACGCCAAGCAGCTCTTTCTCGCCTTGAATCTCCTCAAGAAGTGCAACATCATGCACGCCGACATTAAGCCTGACAATATCTTGGTAAGGTGCCACACCCTCGTTTCATTCGCTCCCCGGTTGACCGTTGTTGTTGTCAGGTAAATGAACAGAAGACCGTGCTCAAATTGTGCGATCTTGGCTCTGCATCCGATGCTTCTGAGAATGAGATCACGCCATACCTGGTCAGCAGGTTCTACCGGGCTCCAGAAATCAGTGGGTTGATGTTTCTACCGCATTACCTCACATCACCGACGTGTATTCTAGTCCTCGGGGCTCCTTACGACCCTGCCATCGACATATGGTCAACAGGTTGCACACTTTACGAGCTATACACCGGAAAAATCCTCCTCCCCGGTCGATCAAATAATCATATGTTGCTCTTGATGATGGAGCTTCGGGGACGGTTCAATACCAGGGTGATTAGGAAGGCGCAGTTTGGAGATGTATACTTTGATGAGATGGGTGCATTCGTCAGCATCGATAAGGATCGGGTAACCGGCGCGGTACGTCATTCCTTTTACTCCTCGGAGATGAGAAAACGCCAGCATCTTATTCGTAATGTCGAATTGATAGGACGTCGTAAGGCACGTACACGTTTCCAAGGCCTTGAGAGACCTCAGGACGCGCCTCATGCCACCTGCATCTGCCAAGTTACAAGACGAGGAAGTGAAGGTGATAACCAGTTTTATAGACCTTCTGGATAGGTGCCTCGCCTTAGATCCGAGCCGGAGGATCACGCCCAAGGACGCGCTGAATCACCCCTTCCTCCGCGGGTAATTCGACGATCAATCCTCAGACCAGGTGTGGGTTTAGAGGTTCCTCATCATATAAGTACAGTCCCCCTATGTTTAAATTGCCGTCTCAAACGTAATCGCAATGGATGAGTTGATTTTACGAGGCCGACATCGCTGCGATGTTTACCCGCGGACGTTATAAAGGACGTGTTCATTCGTCACACTCTTCGTCGTGGTTTCATGGCTCTCCAGCTCCTAGTCCACTTTTTTACGGGCAAACCAAAATTGCCCATGTTCGATGAGTTGCCTTCATTTCACAACATCCCAGGGTGTGGCTGGATCTGGGGCGAAGATGACCAGCTGGGAACCGTGAACCTCTTGTCGAACGAAGTCGTCCAACGGGCATGCCGCGAGGAAGTACGGTAAGTGAACAAGATTCTTCAAGCTGCCTAGGCTCCACCGTCCATTCTCAATCCATCGCTTCACACAGGATCGGGAAGTCAATCTCTCTCAACTGGTCCGTCCCTTGGAATTCTTCCATCCGGACATCTTCTGCTGATAGACTGACTGGGTGGTTACACGTAGGCCCATAAATTTCCCAGAAAAGGTGATGTCTGCACTCACCCTCGTCTGCCGATGATCGGGGGTTTGTTTGTGTCATTCAAGGGCTGACGTGACACAGCCTCTCTTCCATAGACAGGCACTTCAGCACGAATCTCACATTGTCCCCGAATTCGGTCCAGCGCTGCGAGACGAAACGTTGTTTTTGGTGTGTCTTGTATTCAACCTCATCCGGGTACGTTGACACGAGTTCGATCCCCGTCTGTTTTATACAGAATACGCAGTCCGGTTCGCAGTGGGATGGACTGAAGCATTGCGGGATCCTGGAGCACGGCGTGTACTATAACAAGTACGATACTCCACCCTGTGATCTGACCTTGGGCGCGCGCTCAAACGGGACAGTGTCCGAGCCTCGTTGATTCCAACCGGATCGGTGGACTGCACCGATCCCACTGCGGTCGATCCATCAGCCCTGAAATTGGGGATCCAGAGTCAGCCATTCTCGATCTTGTTGGGGGGATCCACAGCGACTTATGTAAGATTCTAGACTGGGCAAACCATGGGATCTGCGGACGAGGCGTGCTTCTGGATATGGTAAAGCACTGGGAAACGAAGGGCACCCCGGTAGACCCATGGATGAATCGTGCGATCACGCCAAAGGAGTTGGAGGAATGTGCTAAGGCTCAAGGGGTTACCTTCCGGAGAGGCGACATTCTGTTATTGAGAATCGGGTTCATCCGAAAGTACTACGAGAGCACGCGTGAGGAGAGGGACCGGATGTCCGAGTCAGGGGTCCAACCTAAATGGTCCATCTTCTTTTCTCCTTCACCGTTTCCTCTGGTCAGCGTCTGAGTCTGTTCTCATAGCTCGGGCGTTGAGGCCTCAGATGACATGAAACGCTTTCTATGGTGAGGTCATTCATGGGGCTTTTCATTTTATGTGACACGGGAATTTCGGATTTACGGAGGATTAGGAATAACCACTTCTCTGCGGTCGCTTCGGATCAACCGACGTTTGAGGTACGCTCTACGTTCTTCCGAAGAGACCGTCTCATCGAGCTATGGATATAGGTCTGGCCTGTTCCAGAGGGTCATCTCCATCTACATCAGGTGCGTCCTGGAAACCGAGGAACGCTGAATCTTAATAACCCCCCCCCTATTGCAAAACAGACACTGC
>QFEV01000173.1:1467-13742 GCA_003316405.1 Thelephora aurantiotincta
ACCGGAATTCACTCGGACAAGATCCTTGTGTGATCAGCTCGATGCTGGACGCCGCGTGTCGTGGTATCAGTGAGTGTGCACGTATGGGGTATCCTCGAAGACTCTTTTTTCTGACTTTTGTGTGCGTGTCGCGTCTCTAGTTTCTTACCCGATCCCGCCGTTGTCCAGCACGGAGAACTACGTTCCCCCGAGGAGAAATACCACCTCGGACCTCAAGTGCGATTGTGACACCGTCATGTACAGGTACGCTTCCGTCCCACCAGCTCGTCGGAGCGATGATCTAAGTTGCGCACCGGCATACAGCCTTTACATGGCATGCTCGACGTGTCAGGGCGGCCTCATCTATGCGTGAGTGTTCCCTGTCATGTCCTTCATTTCGTCTGTACATGGACCCTCCGTGCGCTGACTGATGATCGTTGGGCGCTCGTGCATAGGTGGACGACGTGGATCACCGAATGTGATAACGTTTACGTGACTCAGTGAGCTTTGCTTTTTCGCGTCTGTTACAGGCTGCGGTCGCTTACCGGATTGTATTAAGGTACCCCCATGATGTTCCGCAAGGAACTGCGATTCCGCGATGGGCGTTCTATAATGTCACTGTATGTCTTACACATGCACTTCCCCTAACACTAAGCCAGAACACCTTACGTGTCGACTCCCAGACTCTTCCAGGCCAAACCTACAACGACACCGTGGCTATTTCCATTGGCCGTAAGACTTACCCCTCTTCACACACACCTCAATCTCTTTTTGACAATGGCGGAACAGGTGACCCGGAGGCGGCGCCCAAAGTTCTGAGCACGCTCAGCGCGAGTGGAAGCAGCACGCTCTCGACTCGGCACACCTCCACGCTCTCTGTGACATCGACGTCGCAGAGTTCGAAGCCCACCGGTAGCGGGGGGCCTCAACCCAAAACTAACACCGGTGCCATCGTTGGAGGTATGTCCACCCTCAACGGTCGACGGGTGAACTTGATTATCGATCGTCTTTAGGTGTTCTGGGAACTCTCGTGGCGCTTGTCTTGCTCGCCGCAGGAGCGTTCCTTTATATGAGACGTCGGAAACAGGGTGAAGAAAATCAACCTTCTCAAGGGGTTTCGGAGTATTACAAGCCACAGCAAACGTCCCCTAACCCTAATCCCACCACTGCAAACCTCCAATATAGTCCCTACTACGTGAGTTCCCTTATTCCTTCTCGTCCCTTTCACATTCTGCGGGGGTCGCTCACCTCTCCATGACGTTTCGCGTTCCTTTCTAGAACCCCGAGGACCCGACGACTTTCCCACCTCCCCGGAGCGATGGAGAAAGTTCGCTGACTTACACAAACATGCTGCCTCCCCACCCTAGCCAGGGTCAGGGTCGGTACTCTGGTATTCCGGAGATATGATTTGTCGATGGAACTTGTCGAGGGACTTCGACCTGCGACCTGCTAATCCCCTGTTTTTATCCTCGACTTTGGACGTTTAAAAACTGCCGATTTATTTGCGGCTCCCCCACCACTCCCACTGATGGACGACCCAAGTAAACTTCTTGCCCCCTCTCTCCCTCCTTTCTGAGCATTTTCTCTCTTTTTTTTTTGGGAAGAATCGACGGCTATTACGCTTCTTTTCACGCCACGCATCACTCTGGACGATGTTATCCGTTACGGACTGGCTTAAACACGCCGAGAGACTATTCAAGCCGTGATACACGATACTAGTAGTACCTACCTGTGATAGCGGGGGCCGCTGGAACAAGGTGTGCGACGGTAGAATGAGTAGCTGCAAAGACGGTTGCTCCGACCATAGGGTGCTGAGGGCCTGTTCTTCCAAGGTCCGACAGGTGCATGTGAGCGATACGAGGTTCCCTCGGCTGTCGAGGAGCGAGCGATTGGCGATGACTTGTACCAATTCGCTGATTTCGGTAGTGTGGTGAGGCCGGTGAGGTATGGTGGGCATCTGGTGCAAGATGGAAGTGAGCGCCGAATGACGCCTCCCTCAGCGGAAAGAGTGGGAATAAGCCTGATCCTGCTCTACATTAGCAAAGTGGCACGTCCCCCCCAAGCGTAGAGGGAGGGTGGGTCTTTCCGCTACGCGTGAGATCCAACGGGGGTTCACGGATTAACGTCTGGGGGAGACGTCTCAAACATGGTTATGGGCCCCTTTGATGTTGTATCTCACCGGCCCCGCTATGGTTCCGCTCTTGCAGAGAGTTTCGCCAAAGATCGCGGCCGAGGCCCCAGAATCAAGCCACACGGGGTTCAGTTTTGTCACGTACTGTTTTTTTTACCGGCGGAAACCTACCACACGGAAATTTAATCGGGTACACGTTGTGGAAGCAGGGTGGAAGCAATGAATCATGGGACGCATAACCAGGACACTCACGCTACCCTTCACCTATGAGCGACTTTGTGGCAAGTGGCTCAATGTTCCAACGTTCAAATTCCCTTGCCGGCAGCTGTCCCAAACCGACTGCTAAGCTCTCGCTGAGCCCACTTTTTTTTTTGCCTTGGTTAGGATTGGATTGGCTTCCGCAGTTACCCGGGAAAGCCATTCCTGAGGTGCTCTTGCTCCCAGATATTGGAAATCGGTCTGCAACCTTGTCGTCTATCTAGCCTGGCTTTTCCAAAGCTGCCTCAAATAGGGCAATCACATCCGGCGGTTGTACCAAAGATTCCGGGTTTACGGCGGACCTTTTTCAGAGTTCGAGCGTCGAGTTCTGTTTAGGCTGCTCACCTGGGGAGTCTGCATCTTCAGCGGCACTCTGACTCTGCGGGAGTGGTTACGAAAAAGCTTCCACAGGTTCCAGAACAACTTATTGAATGGTTTGCAGGCGAATTGCACTCCCTGGAGCTCGGAATTCCTACTTCCATACATTGCCGTTTTCCCTGCGCCACCAGGACCTGGTCCTGCCCATTGCTGATCGAAGATTCTTCCCATGTCAATGCACGGATTAGCAAGTTGACTGTGCTGGACCCAATGCAGTACCGCCCACATGAGAACCAGGTAATGGGACTCCATATCATCGGTTATCATACGTTTCGACCTTGGATTCGTGAGGAACCTCGTCGACATGAACTGCCAGGTCCCCTACAGGCAGGTATTAATACGGGCGCTGTCACATCCAAACTCCTGCTCACCGTTCGAGGACCCTCCAAGCCCTTATCGACATCGACACTTCGACACAGATCCCAGTCGTTCAATCTTCCCTTGCTGTCGAGACCGACCATGATATTCCCAAAGCTGATGTCTCTGTGGAAGAGATCGGCCTTGAAATACGCTGACGAGCACGCTGCGTGGTCAAGTCTGATATTAGTGGGACAATTGAGGTGGGGTCAATTCTCACCTTTCAGAGTCCAACATAACCAAGGCGAAGTGCCTTGAATTCGTAAATTCAGAGAGCGGCCGGCACAACTCCCCCTGGACCAATCGGTAGTGTATGTGTCCTTGTAACGGGGAGCTGTGCGAGTTGAATAGACACGCCAGACGACGGGTCAACCCTTGTTGTGCGCCCTGCCTGCTCGTCGTTTGCGTAGAGTTGACGGCGACCGTGCCGTGGTAGGAGAGGGGAGGGGTAGGTGGGACAACATCGGATGGGTGCCTGAACTTGACCAGGTTTGGGACATTGGCTTCAGCCACGAACCTCAAGTCGGAACCGCAGATGGATCTCCCTATTCCAACCCGCGTTGTTCAGCCGTTAGTTGGTTGAACCACTGAAGGGATTCGATGACGAGGTCGTACTAGCGTTGTGAGCAGTCGATCCTGGCGGAGACCACTACGACCTCCCGATCCCAATGGATGAAGCGAGCCTTCTTTCCGCAAATGACAAGACTGAAGGCAAAGAGCCTGTGCTGATAGGCAAGCTGATTTGCTGCATATGGAAGGCGTTGAACACGAGTGTTATCGCCGTTAATCGAATCCCGCTCCATTTTGCCGTTCGCGAAGTCGTGGAACGGGTCACATTGTGTGTCGGGCTTCGGCTCAACAAAAAACTCCACGTGGAGAAACGAAGTCACAAGAGAGGCTATATCGGAGTTGTCGTTGGGGTCAGCCGCATCGTTTTTGGAGAAGAACATGATGTCCGGTTTGAGCGAGGTCTCGGGGTGAGCCCGGTCCCAAGTAAACCTTGCTACGTAGTTCGTACATACTTGATTTGCAACGGTGATCTGTATGGCTCGATGTGTGTCAGAAAACAGCCCGTTGTTGGTAATGGGGTACCTTACAAATGGAGTATACATCAACTTTTCATTAGCCTGCTCGTAGACCTGGCGGAACTCAATCCCGTCGGGGAGGCTTTCGAGATTCTGGGAGTTTATAGGCATGAAAGAGCACACGAACTCGCCAGGGTCCATGGGCCCCAGAAAGTATCCGCCCATGTTTTTGCGTCACCGCTGTTGGCGTGGTCTGGCGAGGAGAGGTGGGCCGGCACAGTACTGGTTGTAACCGCTTGGCGCTGGCCTGGGCGGAGTTGAATGGGACGGCCTGGTAGCCATGGTGAGAGGAGTTTGTGGTAGTGAAAGGGTGGGTTTCACTCATAGATAGAGATATGAGGGATGATTTTCAGACCCCAAAGTAACACGTGGTGCGGCGAGGCGGACGCAATAAACGGAGTTACAACCCCAAATCAGTACGAGATTCCTTCGGATGAGATTGTCACTAACAATCAGTAATGCGGGGATGAAGAATGGTTGTGGCGTTGGACGAGCGGCCCAGGGATTGAATAGTTGAACTTTGGGGTGACGGTCCAATCACAAGAGGCGGGCCATGTGGCAAGCATTCCCAATCGGTTCACTGAGCGGCCTCACTCCTTTCGTAACGAGGAATGTGAGTCGACAGTATTCATCTTCGAAAATCGGATCGATATGTCAGGACGAGTTTCCCTCTTGTATCCAACAGTATGCGACGATTATCTGCCACGAAATTCTCGGTTAGCCCGCGCTATCGGAACCATCCCGGATGGGGAACAGTGAGGGCCAACCGACTGTGGATCTGATGCACAGAATCTGGGGTGGACGCAACGCCGTGTTCCCTACTCAAACAATCCTGTAACTTCCAGTTCGAAAGGGGCGAGGAGTTTTGTAGTTCGTCAGGCTGGGCGCGGGCGAACTGCGTGCACAGGAGACGAGGATTCCGCTGAGCAGGGGGTGGTCTGGATGCACTGTCACCTCGACACCTTCCGGTATAAGGAATCGAAAACCGCCCATGAGGCCCCTTTCCCCCCGATACGTCCAACTTCGAGCTACGGCTTTGCGCCCGTGGACACTTTGTATCGCCCATCATTACTATCACAGCCCCGCGACTTATCTATTTAAGTGTGCTTGCCTAATCACCAGGACGAGTTTATGGGGTCTGCATACGCACTACTGCGAACTAGGCATACACTGATGGTACCTGTCAGCGGAGCCACACAAAGGAATCGTCAAAGACACCCAAATCAGAATGTGGTCACCTCTTTTTCGCCAAGAGCCGCCCTTGGCAGTTCCACCTTAGACACGTACAGTCGAGGCTCCGCCAACGAACCAAGATCGAACGCCTCGAAACTCTTGTGCGGCAGAGAGTTTCCGGACCTGAACTCCCGCCCTCTTCTGCTTGCGCGGAGCGCGTGGGGTGCAGTACATGAGGTTCTTCTCGTGGAGGTCGAACTTGGGCGAGTCAAGTTCCTCGAACATCTGGCAGTGGACGTGGCCCCGGCTTCTCCTCCAACTTTTTAAAGGGTTTTGGAGCGAAGTAGCATGACGTAACGCCTCACGAGAGTCGCGAGGGCTGCAGTCCACACCTCCCGATCGGGTTTGAACCCTAGGTCGAGGTCTAATTCTAGGCCCGTCAGGAAGTGTGCCGAGAATTCTACAAACTCGACGAAAGGGAAGTAGAGGGTCATCCTTCTGAATGTCTCCATGAATGCTCATCGTCGTCCGGGTGGTAGGCTTGGTGATGCCTATAGACCGGGTAGATACTTCCCCAATATTCCGCTTGATTAGCCCCTCAACGGGAGAAAGCGTGTCCCCCAAGGGAGGGCAAGGCTGACCAGTTCTAGCCAGCTGTCGAGGGTTCCACACGGGTGGGGGTGGCATCAGAGAGCTTTAGGTTATTCGTGATATCGGGGGTATCATCGGATATTTCGAAGACACGAAGGTTGGAATGCGGACTGGCACAGCCGAGGCGTAACGTCTCCAAGGGACCAACAGTTCGACAAAGGATCACATGGAGACGAAACCTCCTCCGTGATCTGGCTATAGTTCAGATCCGGCCTTCGAGGTGGATGAGGTGACGGGTGGGGGAGGTTTCCCAGGGAACAATCGCTTGTCGAGATTGATCGAACGCAAACCGGCGGGAAACGGGATCGATATCTTCCATGATTCGATTCCCTCCGGTACCCAGCCGTATTGGACTCGTCTAGACCTACCATCAGGGCACGGAGTTGCGGGAGGGGACAACCAAAGATCCATGAGGGCATATTGAAATCGCCTCTGGTACCGTGGAACCTGAATTCTTCCAACAAATCGGGTGAGCATGTGGGAATGCCGAGCTGACGGGATACTGTCGTGTCTATCCAGAGATCTCATGCTCCCGGGGAACTATAGCGGACCCAGAGGCGAGCGGGATGATCTTGACACCGAGTAATGAAGGTCCCACCGTTGGGATGGTAGCTGAAGTCCACATGACTCCAAAACTTTGAGGAATCCCTGAGTATCAACCAGATAAGGTGGCATATTGGACCCGCTTCGGTG
The DNA here is from genome assembly GCA_003316405.1 of Thelephora aurantiotincta. Lineage (NCBI taxonomy): Eukaryota > Fungi > Basidiomycota > Agaricomycetes > Thelephorales > Thelephoraceae > Thelephora > Thelephora aurantiotincta. The sequence continues at coordinate 8,173 of QFEV01000173.1, forward strand.
AGCAGCAGAGGGACTTGCTCCTCCCTGTTTGGATTGGGGGCGAAGGAAACGGTCTTGACTACGATGTCCGTACGGCATCCCGGGCTGCGTATCCGTCGCAAGATGGCGATGTGTTCGCAAACCTTTGAATTCAAAGTATTCAGTATCATCAGGAAGGCGTCATCCAGCGACGACAAGTATCCGAGTGAGGCGGGGCGTGTGAAGGGCGGGCGGCGTGATGGTCGAGAACAGATCTCGCTCGTGGGAATCGCAGAATCTTGTTGTTCACATTCATTATCTGGCCCTCCACGCGGCGAGAACGTGGGTTATTTCCGGCCAACGCGAGATCCCGGGAAACGTGGAGGGAGAAAGGATTTTCAAGCCCCGGCAGTTATGCGTCAAAAGGGATCATCTTCGCTTCTGCGCTCCGTGGCAGGTGAACAGGACGTCGGCGAGTTAACGCACTGATGTCCAAGTATCTGTAGTGTCATAGGGCCAGCGTGGGTGAACGGTATAGGCTTGCCCCACGCATTAACGATGGGTTAAGAACGGCGGTCTCCGAAGGCGCCCACAATCTACTTCCATTACTTAGAAGGTTCCCGCAAGACATTTGGCACGAGGATTTCGTTACTTACTTGCTCGGTCCGGTGTGGATCGGATGATCTGCTTCAGTATTTTACTTCCAGACCATACGGAAGCCGCGTCCCAACTCTATCACATCTCGTGGATGTCGTTTACGTACATAAACCCCCAAAACAAAGACATGCGCTCGGCTGGAGAGACGCACACGTTATCTTTAGCAGCTGATTGCGGGATCAATCGCAGGAAGACCTCGCTGGCGCGTGGCCTTCTTCCTCAGGTTAACCCCGGGACGCGGATAGCTCCGAGTCTTGAGGTCACGCGAGATTTGGATCCAATCTTGGCATCCAAAACTCATGAGCGCGTTTAGATTTGAAGGAAGTCGCACCCTGGAAACGTACATCCCAAATGTGCCAATCCAGCGCGTGGGTGCGGAACTCATCGGCGATCGAGGCCGCGGCTTGTTCCATAGTCGACGGTAACGCCTTCGGAAAAACTCGTAGGCCCGGGATGCAACAATGGGTCGTGTTGAACGCGAACCGCTCGATTACAACGTAACGTGCGTTTGCCCTAAGAAACCTTTCTCTGAAACCGATCCAGGTTTAGTATGTACGGTTCTCCCTGTGCGACCAATTCAGTACCGCAAGAAAAGATTTTGAGCCACAAGAACATACTTTATCTCTAGCCAACCAGCTTGCGCAGACATGGCGATTAAAGGTGCTGGACGTTGTTCATACTTCGAGGATCTTTTGTTGGGTTCCCGAAACCCACAAGTCACACAGCGGGGGTTGAGTTTGTAGGGAGAGGAAGAGGTAAGTAGGGATTCCAGATGGGGAGAATATCATAATAGTGAGGTCCTCGGTCCGACGTTGCAGCGGCTGTGGTGCGGTGGGCGCCAATGGTCGCTGGGCTCGAGTCTGCAGGGTTGAGCCCGTTTATCGAGAGCCCCTTGTTCAGAACCTGCTGAATAAAGATGGTGCTCGGCGCATTCACCGCGCGGGGCGATACATCTAACCCCGCCGACCGCACAGGCAAGAGGCGTTAAACTCGGACCATGAGCGCATGAGCCACTTCGCAACCGCAGAGATGCCGAGGCGTTCGAGCGGAAGTGAGGGTAGAACGTTTGGAAAAGAGCGGCGGGTAAATAGGAAAGGATGGTTCGCCGAGCACCCTCGATTTTCTTTTTTCGTAACCGAGATCAGAATTGCTTAGGGGGATGGTGCTCTTCCCAGACTCGGTCCTCCTCGAAAAGGGACGGATCCCCTGCAGGGTCGGTAGAGCGGTGAAGTGTCCCTTATTTTTGGATGTCTAGCGCAAGACAGGGGTTTTGAGCTTTCCGTCTGCGAGCGCAGGGGGCAATTCGTGCAGGGAGGGTGGGGGTGCATGCAGGGAGAATTGGAGTCCTTGTGGCCGCGCACGACGGCTGAAAAGGCAAGGTTAGTTCCGATGTGATCTTGCACCCATCCGCCAATCCGCTTCACTCTGATCCTGCTCGACACATCTTGTTCTATGACCACCACCATCCCAGCCCCCCCTCTACAATGTCCCTTCTCACCCCCGCGGAGGCCATCACTTTCCAGTCCTTCCTCTCGTCCGTAGAATATGTCGAATCCTGTAATGGCCCAACCTCCGCAGAGTGGATGCTCCTTCACCACGGCGTCCGCCATCCCGACGACTTTGAACAATCATATCCAGAGGCCCCCAAGCTCAAGAAGGCCACCCTGGACCTAATGTCTCTTGATGTCTCCAGTTCAAACGGCCTCCCTTCTCCTGGCCCCTTGCACAAGTCGTCCGCTCACTCGAAACAGTCGTATCCCTACCCAATCCAGGCTGACCGGGCTCTTCCACCTGATCGCCCTTCTCTCTTAATCGAAAATGTCCGCCAGATATACCCGCCCCATTCCTCCTCATCCAACAGCCCACCGTCCCCGGGAGCGACCTTGCCTTGTTCCGCGGCCTCGTTCCCTTCAACGACCTCGGAGGTTTTGCGATCGCCCAGTACCCGTTTACCGACGAGATCCTCGTCAAAACGTTCTTTTGATACTGTCTCGCCGTCAGCACCTCCTCAACTCCCAGGATCAACGTCATGCTCATCAGCAACGCAAAGGACCAAACGCAGCCGGCAGTCGACTCCCCCACTTCAACAAGCATCTGACCAGTCACGATCTTCGACCTCCTCGTCTCCCCGACAGCCTGGACAGACCCATGAAGGCGCATCATCGTCCTCTCGAACTCAGCTGTTGTCAGCGTCACAGAAACGGGCTAATCATATACAATCCGAGCAGAAGCGTAGAGCGAATATTCGCCGTGGATACGAGGCTCTATGCGAAGCGGTCCCTGCTTTGAAAGAGGCCATCCGCAAGGAGGAGGAGGAAGCCGCTGTTATGTCAGCAAATGCCGGGAGTGGGTCCTCACGTAGCATCCCGAGGAAGAAGAGGGCTAAGAATATTAGTGATGATGGAGAGAAGATCGACGGGCGAGCTGGTCCGAGGAGTGAAAACATCGTGCTACAGAAGAGTGGGGAAAATTTTCTGTGCCTCTATACTCGTTGCTAACCTTGTCTTCAATGAAGCTATTGATTACATCCAGGAGCTTAACGCCACGAAGGCTGATCTTCTGCGCCGTCTTGCTCAGGCCAGGAGCACCCTCCCACCCAGCCACCCCCTTCTTGTTCCACAAAACGACCAGACGGTTCCACTGTGGGAAAGAGAGTGGAACTATTCGGCAGACGCCGACGACGAAGGGTCGGAGGACGAGGTTGATTAGCGTCGTAACATCGCGCAGAGCCCGGCTATGAATTTGCTTTCCGTAATCTATCCTTTGCTGTATACGTGTATTCATCTACTGGAGGCGGCCTTCACATAGACCTAACACGTTGAGTTTGAAACCCGCACTCAGCCTTTCTTTCCATCGTCGGCGGGCATCCGGGTACTCCGGGTACGGTTTCCAGACGGAGTCCCGGTTCGGCACGTGGCAGCCTGCCCTCAAGTCCTCGCCTCCCAGAGTGAGATTTCCATTTCGCGCTCTCTCATCTCGTTCATCTTCAATGCTCTGCCGCTTTCAGTAACCTGCACCTTCATCACAAGGTCAGTCGCATTCTAGGGTCTTTTCGGAACGATGTCAATCAATCGTTTAATTCGAGCGGCCTCGCGCTACCACGCGTTTCCCGCAATGATACCGTAAAAATGTCATAGTTACACTGACCGGCCTCTTTGTCCTGGTTCTCGACGCATCTCTGGTCAGCGTTTTCTGACCATTTCCCCCTCTTTAGCTACCACCGCACGATGTGCTTCGACCTGCCTTTTTGGGTCCACCACCTTATGGTTTGTGCCAGAGTCTTCCTGTACCATTTTCACCCGCCTTCGAAGTGATGACCAAAAGTCATTCAAACTAGAGTATCTGAGTGTTGGTACAAACCAGCCCGATGCTTTTAATATCTCTGTCAATCCCCTGATCCTTTTCGTTTTTTTTTTTGGTCGTATTCGTAAAGCCCTTGACTGATACTCTTGTTCTAGACGTCCGTAATGGTCAGTCGCAGATCCTTTCGCGCGCATTTAGTTGCTCCTCTCTTCCACGATGAAAAAAAGAGAATTACCGCCTGACCAGGGTTCTCGCTCTTGGTCTGACGAAAAACTCATGGCTGTTTTTTTACTCTTCTGATCTTTGAAGTCCGCTTGACCACTCTTGGCTTGTACATCTGACAAAGTTTTTGCAGGTGTCGTGATAGGCTTTGAGGTAAGTGGATTATAAGGTGAGGCCCCGGATCCACCCATCCCATGATGTTCCATCACGACGGTCTTCGTACTACAACTGCCGAAAACGCCCGCGCAGCTCATATCGTCGGGCAACCCCTTCTGATCTTTCTCTGGCGCCCTCTTGTTGTATCGGTTTTCTAACTTTTTTCTTTAGATCGGACGGTGACTGTTCTCTACCTGCGTTTAATTCTACCGTGAGTGCCTGGCCATTCGTTTGCCCTGAATGATGAGAGCATATCAAAAAAATTATCAACTAGAAGCTGTTTACGAGCTTCGGCCATGAGTCTAGCCTGCTACCTGACCCTTCTTCCGTGGTCTATTACCCAAGAGAATTACGGATGAATGCTGATCCATTCTGTCTCCAATCGCAGGTGTCTTTGCTATTCTACCTTCGTTGTTTACGGTTCTCATGTTGGCTCCGTATTTGTGACGTGAACCGCCTCCCGTGAATACATACTCCCAAGCTTGTCATACTGTAAGGGTGTATGGTCCAATCTCCGAGCGTGATTCTATCCGCAATCCGCCGGCTCGACCGCGGGAGCGGGCTTGAACCGTCCCGTCCGTGTGAGGACCCGGATCAAGATTTGGACAGTGTCTGGGCCTTTCCCGGACTACGTCACGGGATCAGTCCGCGGTGAAGCCTCCTCTGTCCCGTCGTTCACTCACACAGCCTCTTTGCCATACCGATGAGGCTAGGAGCGAAACTCCCGGTCAGATACGGACTGGATAGGGTTCAGCGGATTTCCAAGGCGGGGTTCGGAGTCGTCCATGTGCGTCCCCTCCCGTTCCCCTTTCTTTCCATTGCGTTTCGTTGATCCCCGCTCCTCTTTCGGGTTGCGGACGATCTTTTGTTTCCTATTCGGCGGATCTGGATTGACACCGTAGGGGAAGGCCGTGTCCGACATCGGCAGCACTCGTTACGGTCGTGGAGGTTCTTGGTTTGTTCGGGATCGGGTTCGAGGGCGAGGTCCTTGTGTGAGGGGGAATGGGGTCCTCTCTGGGCCCGCTCGCTCTTTTGCGACGTTTGCGAAGCAATTGGGCGGGGAAGACCATGCGGAAAGTGTACCGACAAGTTCTACCGCGGACAGGAGGGTCGTTATTGGGTGGGGACCGAACGAGAAATCTCGGTTGTATGTCGTGGATCTATCATCTCGTATGCGGCGATGCTAACCCCGATGTCGACAAACAGCCATAATATTTGGTTGAGAGACCATTGCAGGTGTTCGGAGTGCTATCACCCCGTCACAAGGCAAAGAT
>QFEV01000177.1:0-10565 GCA_003316405.1 Thelephora aurantiotincta
AGATCAGATTTGTCGGGACCTTTTGGATAAATCGTAACAAGTCCGGTAGACGCTCACTCGAGACCCCGGAAAGACTATCTGGGGATGCGTGTTTCATGACACCAAGTCGACCTGGGGCCCCCGGAACTTGAAGCTTGATTGTTGGGACCACATAAGACCCTCCCTCCCTTTACGTACCGTAACTCGTGGTGTGAACGGGAACGTCTAAGAGTCGTCGGGTGGCCGTTCGCAAAACGAGGGGTTCATGTATCCGTTCCATTTCTCGAGGTGTATCGATATCCTTCAAGTTCTGAACACCTTCTGTAGCAAACTACTGTACCAACGAAACCGAGAGACTAAGCTGTTATGATATTTCTTTTCTATTAGAGTTTTACGCTTAGTTATCATTCCTCGCTACTGATTAGGATCACGTGCTCCCGCCGAGAAGCAGTATAAAATAGCTTCGTTCGCTGCTCTGCTCTCCTCGCTGATTCCCTGTTCAGTGAGGTACGTTTATCCTATTCACTCTGTGTTCACCCCAGACTAACAGATCTGTAGTACAGACAGATTGGCTCTCGTCTAGGCACTTATATACTGATTCCCTGTTCAGCGAGGATACAGACTCATTGGCTCTCGTCTAGATCCGATAATTTCAAGTTTTGATTTAACAAACGAACCCTACTTTCAACTTCGATTCAAGTCTTCATTCCCCTTGCTGAGTTCCAGAGCCAACGACTCGGCTCACACCAGGACCCCGGGCGTCCTCCAAAGCCCTCCTGCCACGGCTACTACTCGTATGGGTACACTTATCCCCCTTTGGAAGGGGACAGCGACTAGGGCCTCTCGCATCGTTTTGCACGTGACCCGACGGGTGTTCGGGTATTCGAAATAGAGTCGAACCCTCACAAAATGTTGCTTACATCCATCCACCAGCACGAAAAATTTGCCCCGTCCTCACTTGGGGACCAGCTTCGTCGCCTCGACACATCCTCACCTCCCTTCTCTGGTCAACTGACAAGCCTCTCCCACAAACAAGGATACAAAGACTCCACAACAAACCCCCAAGTCGGAGACCCGTCGCTGCTGGTTGAAAACTTGAACAACGTACGTTTCCACACCACCCCCTCCAAACCCCATTACTGAGCCCAGCGTAGGTTCTCGATGTTCTCGATGTCACTGACCCTGCATTCCGGAAAGGCCTAAGCGAACTGGGAACGATATGCGGCGATCTGGAGATCCTCCCGCAATCTTATGGGATTTCAACTACTCTCGTGAAAACCGACGAATGGCCGACAACCTCGAGGGGCTCCTATAATGTATATGAAGGGACTTATAACCACTCTACGGTGTGCGTCAAACAGCTCAGGATCGACTCTGCGGGGGGGCGAAAGCACGTTAAAAAGGTGTGTTTCTGGCACGACAGCTCTCCATCCCTGACAAAAAATCCAGGCCTTCTGTTGGGAGGCCGTGTTGTGGAAGCGTTTAGCCCACCCAAATATTGTCCCCCTCCTTGGTGTCACCTTGACCCCCTTCCAATACATTTCCGCCTGGATGTCTGGCGGAGAGTTGTCTAAATACATCAACTCGCACCCATGCGCAGATCGGATTGACCTCGTAGGTTACCACAACATCACCCCGGCTCATATATTGATCCCCCTCCAACTCCAGCTAATTGATGTCGCAAACGGTCTTAGCTACCTTCATTCCCTCAGCATCATCCACGGCGATCTTAAAGGGGTTTGTGGGGGACTGAGATACTTTCCATCGTTAGCTAACCTAGCTATTATCAGCCCAGCATTCTCGTGGACGAGACCGGTCATGCACGTCTGACGGACTTTGGCCTTGCGGTTGTGGCTTCAGAGTCCGGGTCTGCAGCGACTCCGACCGACGGCCATGCGGTGCGCTGGGCTGCACCCGAGGTCTTAAACAAGAAACGGCCGATTAGCAACGAATCGGACGTCTATTCGTTTGGGATGGTAACTATTGATGTACGGACACGTTACCTTCTCCCAACGCATTTTCCCACTCATCAGCATCAGATATTCACCGGAAAGGTGCCGTTCCACAATGCCCCACTCACCGCAGTGGCTGTAGACGTTTTATCGGGGATCAGACCCAAACGGCCAACACACCCGTGTTTGACAGACGATCTGTGGGACCTGATCGAACATTGTTGGGACCAAGACCCACGCCTGCGCCCGGAAGTCCCGGAAATTATCCTTCGTCTGCAGACCGCATTGGTCTCCCGGCGCAAGGACGACACAACGAGTGATGTGACTTTGAGGAGCGACCGGCAGAAGGAGCCGTCATCTGGTGAGTTCTCTTTCACTCCTCCCGATGGAGCGGTGCTCAATGGGGTCTGGAAGGATTGCAATATCGGTCATCCTGGGAAAAAACGTGGTGTCGGGGTTTTTGCAAGTCCCCGGCCATATCTCGACCAGCCCCCAGCAAACATCCTGGTAAGAATCCTGGGTCGGAATGCGAAGGGCCCACAGATACACGACAGCTAATTCCACTACAAGGGGGAGGTTGGTGTTTCCTAAGGTACAAATCCCATCACAAACGCAACTATCACGACTCCCCAGGGAGCTCGTCAGAGAAACAAGGTATGACTACAACGAGTGCACGACACATAGTTTCTAGCTCTGACGGTTGCACGAATATCTATTGCAGAAGCTGTTCTGATAGGGGATGATATGCTTCCAACACCAAACCGGGACGGGGGATGGTTCGCGCCAGCCTTCAGACACCTTTTCATGCGATGTATGGTAATCTTTTCACCAGAGTAATCCTTCTGTCGCTCAAATTCTTCTTAGTATTACGTCGTTTCCCCCCAGGCTCCTCTCCTTCCGCAGAGCGTGGGTGATATCTTCCTTGGAGACAGAGGTGCATGGAGGTCACAATCGTAAACAAAAAAACAGACTCTGGGTTCGTTGTCGGGTTCGCGTATGGGTTTTTTTTTTTTTTTTTTTTTGGAAAAGTGGTGTTTGGTTCGCTCGGAGATAACGAAGAGTAGTGTGTCCCCCAGGTTGTGTAATTACAACAACGATCGACAATATTGAACGTCAACGCAGCGGATTTTTCCATCGTTCTTTTCACTTGACTCGGTCGAGACCACTTCAACCAAGAGGGGACATATAGAAAAACACCGCATCCAGGGTCCGTTCCAACAAACCATCCTGCATTCTAAGCCACAATGGGACACGCCTCGTATACTATCACAGAACATTTTGTGCAACGGACGATGTTAGATCTCTAGACTCCAGAACAATAAAGAACAATAAAAGAACATAGAGCTTTCGTGAACGAAGACATGCTGACGCGTGCATCGAGAAGCGAGTGAAAGTGATGGCTCGTAGGGCCACCCATAGCAGAGTTGTAAGCTCGAGGGTGTGCAATCCGACCCCGAACTCAGTGGAACAAACGCTCCAGGAACTGTTTCACCCTTCCGCCTACATCGCCGTACATCGCGTCAATGAGGTGAAGATCTCCAAAGAGAGGATAGACAACGAAAGGTACTCACCGGTTCGTGTTGGTCGACCCCCTGGACCGTCTACGTCAGCCCCAAGCTCTTCACTATTTCTGCCGCCCTCGGAATTGTTGTCGGGGAAGCCCTTCCACACCCTCATCACCTCCTCCATCGTCGGTCGCTCCATGGGGTCCTGGGCCCAGCACTTCTGCATGAGCTCCCACCTCTGAAGGGTGAGGCCGACATCTTGAGCGTTCTGGGGAAAGCCCGGTCTATGTCCCTCGGACACGCGTTTCACGGCTTGGGCGGCAGGCAAGCCTGCAAACGGGGCCTGGCCAGTGAAGACTTCGACACACAACATCGCAAACGAATGCACGTCAGTGGCCGTAGACTCAATGATCGATCCATGCCTGATGATCTCTGGGGCAAGCCATCTCGCATTCTCAGGGACGGGTCCATCCTCCATGAACCTGACGGCCGAGTTGATGAGGGCGAGTCCGTAGTCCGTCAGAAAAGCGTTGCCGGACGCGTCAACAAGGACATTGGACTGTAGAATCGTTCGGTAAGCTTTGTCCACGTTGATGGTCGACTTTGATGTGATGTAACCCACCCCCTTGAGGTCTCCATGTATCACACCACACGAATGAAGATATCGAAGACCACTTGAAACCTGTAATAGCTGTCGCAAAAAAGAAAAAGAAAAGAGTTAGGCGGCCCATGTCATCCAGAAAAATGATGAGTACCAGAGTTGGTCGGCACACGTGAGGGTGCGACTCGATGAATCGCATGAGGTTTGTTTCCACCCAATTGTAGATGAGCGCCACCTGATGGTAATCCATGTGTACTCCCCTGAAGAGGTTGACGTTTGGATGGTTGAGCTTCTTCCAAATTACCACCCGTTCCCAGAGTACCTATGAAAATCGTTGTTGCAGGAGGATCTTACGACCCAGGGGGAGTACACACCTTCCTCGTCGGTCTCGGGCATGCATGAATTACCCTAACGGCCACTACACCAGCCCCGTGCTCCCCTTGCCAAAGCTCCATGTGTCCTTCTGAGATAATTGGAATAGTATCGCACTTCGTGGGTCCTCTCGAGACGGTAGTGGGAGGCGGTAGTTGGTCGATAGTACCGCAAATCTCCCCAAGACTCGTCAAATATTTGATATCTTGCTCGCTAAGGGCCTGGTATACCTTTGGGGACAGAAGGACGTTGAGAGAAAATGGCTGATGAACAGCCCGAAAACGACGTACACGGTCCAAAAACCTGCCCCGGTCCTCCTCTGTCGATGCTTGAAGGATTTGTGAGATGTGTTCGTTTGACAGAAGGTATTCGACCCATCCTCGTTGAATAGGGAGGTCGCTGTTCAGGAACTCCTTGAATAAAGCCTCAACTTGAGTGGGATTTTGATGCATGAGGGCGTCTTCACAAACTGATAAGGATTTGCGCCGGGGGGGAGGAGAGGGAGGGTTACTGATCGCCGCCGGTTCCCACGTGGCTCGCATCGTCATTGTGGCTGCCGGATCTGCCAAGAGGTAAAAACAATGGGCCCTGGTGTTAAAGCCGTCGGAACAAAGAATGTGGCAGGCTTGATGTGCCAGTGTAGGTGAATCTCCGCCCGGGTCCCTCGAACGTTGCAGATGATATAGGGTGGTCTCGGTAGACAACCCTGGGGATGCGAAAGGAGCCCGGTGCCGAACCCCCGGTACTGGGTCTGCAACGCAGAGCAGACAGCTGAGCGAGAGTATCAGATGGGACAGGTCTCAAAGCCCCAACCCTACTGACTGGTCAAACGTAGCCGCACCTCATCCCAACCCCGAATCCAAGTAGCAAGGCTCCTCTCGCCACAGGACGAGCCTGGATCGTGGTTGAGCGTTGCCAGCGTGGTGTCAACGTCCGGCGGGATACAACCCACCCTCACATCCCCGTTGACCCTCCTCCATATGTTCCAGGATTGCGATTGAGACTACACCCACCCCGGAGTCTGCCCTGATCCATCGTTACAAGTGTTGGAAAAGTGGTACCGTCATGAAAAGACTTACTTTACCCCGGGCGGGGATACCGATGCCCTTGGCCTCCAGGCGAACACTCTACATGGCCGGTGAAACGCGGGAGCAGGGGTGAGGACTTGTATCGCATGATCGATTTTTTTGGGGCATCGAACCTCGAAGGGAACGGAGACAGACCAAGGATCGAGCGATGTCGATTGGAGGAGTGCTTCCTTCCTGCCAAACAACGATCCACGCAGGCTGGCAATGGACACCACATGGAACCTTCCAACGCTACCCCTCCCCCTCCCATCGACCGACCTGAACAGCCCACGTATCTCCAGTCATCGCAGGCCGTGTATCATGCAACCGGTCGCCCCAGAACCAAGTTGAACCGTATTGCTCCCATGCGGGACACGTCGTCCCCGTAGTTTTCTGAACTCTTTCAAAACGCCCAATCACCCCCGACCCCAGGTCTCGTTGCCCGAACGCTCAGCCTTATTCTTGATGTTTATCATTCAGAGCCTGTCGACGTTGGACTTCACAGCTGGTTGAATATTTGAACAACGTACGTCCTCGCGTCACACCTACCCAATCTCACTCTTGAGTCCAGCTTGATGTTCTCGACCCCACCAACCTTGCATTCCGGGAGTGCCTAGGTGAACTGAGAACGATCTGCTGCAATCTGGAAATGTTGCCGCACTGCTACTCGATTCTGACTGCTCTCGTGAACACCACTCAATGCTGGCTGGTATGACCTCGAGAGGGTCTTGGGATGTGTACGAAGGATTTTGTGACCATTGCACAACCGATGACGGGGTCACAATACGAGGTAGGTGTCGTTTCTAGTTCTGATTGCGTGAATATCTATTACAGGAGCTGTTCCGATGGGGGGCGGTATATCGTCCGCACAATCGTCTGGCCGGGACGGAAATTACTTCGTGTACACCCCTCAGATGCCATGCACGGGAATCTGCTCTCAGTGTAATCCTTCATTTACTCAAATTCTCCTTGGTGTTAGGTCCCCCCAGGCTCATCTACCCCTGCAGAACGTGGGTCGCATCATCCTTGGAGACAGGCGGTTACAATTGTGAAAAAAGGAACGACTGACACCCGAGAGTATTCCTTGTCGGGCTCACGCAGGTTTTTTAGAGTCCATTGGTTCATATATAACACATAGAATACGACTTAATTGCGTAGTTATGATATGGACGAACGTTCAAATAGTTTCAAGGGAACTGTCAAGGCCTCCTCGACATCAGTTGCATCATGTCATAGATGTCGTCTCCAAACCGCACATTTAGGTTCGTGACACTGGTCGTTTTTGCTTGAAAGCCGGCCAATGTTCCATCAATGGGGAGCAGGAAGTCAACTGGGACAAAACGGTATCAGCCAGAAGAAAAGACGGAATATGAAGCTTGACCAGGAGGGGGGTGACACTTATAGAACGCCGGGGCGTCCGTTGTTGTTGTTTGGTAGAAGCGGGAGCCGCGACTTGGAGAAACACTCCTCCGCCGCTCAATCTGAGGTGACCCCGCTCCACCTCCACTGTCTCCAAGGCCCAGTATTTGAAGAAGCGACTACGCGCAACGCGGATCCTCACCTCTGTTCCCATATTTTGCTGGAGGTGTAAAGCGTTTGCCTGGAGGTCAAGGATATCAATTCGGTATTCCCGCGGAGTGAGTCAAGCCTTTCCGTGGTGGTCTGAATTCCCCAACACTCGGCGATGACCCAGGCCTCAGGCCTCAGGACGCGCCCTCAGGCGGGAACAGTTCGGGTCGCAGTCATCCTGGAACACGTGGAGGGGGGCATGCGGGGAGGGGGTGGACTGCATCAGCTGCAAGCTAACCTCGTGTTGGTAACACTCGCCCACGCCCCTGACTTGTCCGATGGCCAGCAGCCCTACTCCTTGGACTCAGGATTGGTATGGAGTGCAGCTGTGCTTGACAAATCAGTAGGGTTGGGCTTTTGAGGCTCATCTCGTCTGATGCTCTCGTCCTGCAGTCTGCTCTGGGTTGCGGGTGCGCACAGTCCGGGTGAGTTTTTGGCCTCCCACTCTCGCGCCAGATTCCCTTAACATCATCAAATTATGCCTACCCAGCTCACCCTACATCATCCACAACATTCGAGAGATCCGGGCGGTGATTCACTGATGTTGGCACGTCAAACCTGCTTGTTCTGGTATCCGTTATTATAGGTATGCTGCTGGTGTCGGTGGCGCTGACGGCCCGTCCCGATCCGTGCCACGCGGAGAGCCGGCGCTGCACAGGTTCCTTTCCTTCTCAGAGACTCCTCAGCTTCTTATGAAGGCCAATGCCCCCCACACACCTAAGTCTAATTCAGGTTGAAGCTTCATTCAGGAGGTTCCTGGACGAAGACCCGCCTCCCAAAAATTTACAACAATTGGCCAAATCCCTGCTGTCAAGCAGATACATTCAGCAAATCCTTGAAGCATCGACGAGGGAGGACCAGAGCAGGTTTTTGGATCGCGTACGTCGTTTCCAGGCTGTCCATCAGTTGTTTTTTCTCAACGTTCCTCTGTCCTCAAAGGCATACCAGGAACTTAGCCAAGACATCAAGTCTTTGATGGGTCTTGGCAGGATTTGCGGCGTCGTCAACCAAGTGCCGCTTACAATCACAATTTCGGAAGGACCCACGGAGTGGGGCACCATTGCAATCACTTCGGGAGGATATATGGAGCTTTGGCAAGCGGAGTACGGGGGTGGGTTTATGGCCGTTAGAGTTATTCACGAATGCCCAGAACTGTCAGAAGTAAGGAAGGTGTGCATTTTCCTTGGGGTCATAAGATTCTTCTACAACGATCTTCATAGGTACTCCAGGAACGAGTGGTAGTGTGGGGGCAGCTCGAGCATCAAAATCTCAACCCCTTCAGGGGAGTGCACATGGATAATCATCTGATAGCCCTCGTCTACAATTTGGTGGAAACGAACCTCATGCAATTCACTGAGTCACACCCTGACGTATGCCGACCAACTCTGGTACTCATATCCTTTTGCTGGATGATGTGGCCCGTCTTATTCTTTTTCTTGCTCCAACAGCTGTCACAGGTCGCAAGTGGTCTTCAATATCTTCATTCGCTTGGCGTGGCACACGGGGATCTGAAAGGCGTAAGTTTTATCACATCGGAATCACGTTTGTCAATGCCGCCAAACTCGAAACTTACTGAGTGGTTCCACAGTCCAATGTTCTTGTTGATGTGTCCGGCAACGCCTTGTTAACAGATTACGGACTCGCCCCCATCAACTGGACCGTCAGGTTCACGGACGATGGTCCCCTCCCTGAGAGTGCGAGATGGCTTGCCCCAGAGAACATCAGGTGTGGATCTGTCATTGAGTCTACGGCCGCCGACGTACATTCGTTTGCGATGTTGTGTCTCGAGGTCTTCACCGGTGAGGTCCCGTTTGCAGGCTCGCCTGTTGCCGAAGCCGTGAAACGTGTGTCCGAGGGACATAGACCGGGCTTTCCCCAGAACGCTCAAGATGTCGGTCTCACCCTTCAGATCCGGAAGCTCATCCAGAGGTGCTGGACCCAGGACCCCACGGAGCGACCGGTGATGGAGGTGGTGGTGAGGGTGTGGAAGGGCTTCCTCAACAACAATTCCGAGGGCGGCCAAAATGGCGAAGAGTTTAGGGCTGATGTATATAGTCCAGGGGGAACTGGCGAGTATCTCTTGTTGTCTATCCTATCTTCATCTCATTGACGTGGCGTATGGCGATATAGATGCCCGAGGGAAGAAATGGTTCCTGAAGCGTTTGTTTCGCGGATTGAACCGAGTTCGGAGTCGAATCACGCCCTCGTTTGTTGGTCGAGCTTGCGAGACTCTATGAGATTAGTCAGCAAACGAAGTACCTTTTTTGGTAATGAACTTTGCTTATCCAATTTCCGCGAGTTGCTTTTTCGCACGCGTTGGCTTGCCCGCGCCAGTTTCTACGAGTTGGTTCCCACGCGCTCGACATCCCGGCCGCGAGTCCCTCGAAATCTCTCGGTTAACACGAGTAATATCGATGAGACAAAAAGTTCAGAATGGGCAAGCTCAACCCTGCATGAGGGGCACCCTCAAAACCCATTTCAACTCTGCTCTGGGCAGCTTTACAAGTCGTTGGTTTCACTCGCTTCTTTTTTTTCTGCCGTTTTTTTTTCGCACATGCGTCTTCCTCTAAGCATTCGCCGCAGTTGCAGCATGACGGAAGCAGAAGACTGTCTTGGTGGCTCAGCGCCCAGATCTCGTGCCTAGGGGGTCAGCTGTATCACATCCCATGTTCTTTTATCGTCCTAAGGTCTAGAGATCTAACATCATCCGTTGCGCAAAATGTTCTGTGATAGTATTGTGCCAAGTAGCTGGGAATGCAGGACAGTTTGTCCAATAGGGCGGACCCTGGATGTGGGTTTGTTCTATAGGTCCTCGACCCTGTCCTTTCTGTCGACAGCATTGCTCCTGGATCCACTGCGATTGTGGTATGTTTCGTGCCTAGTTCTAGTCGGTGGTCCTTGATTGCTGACTCTCTATTTGATCTAAGGTTCGACGGCGGGGTATACATCAACGTCCTTTACATCCATGGAGTGAACAAAGCTAGATACATTCCTCAAGTGTCGAGTCTGTGCCTCTCTAACGCAAGCGTGATCTTCGAGTTGTAGCCATCGAGAGCCGTGAACGAGATGTGGCCAACCCTGCCTTGCCTCCGCTACGGGCCGACCTTTCCGCGTCGGATCTCGTGTTCATCATCCGTACAAGTGGATCCGCAGGCGGAGCCCCTAAATTTGTCCCATCCAATCGGCGATAACTCGACAGCATCGTTACGAAAACCAAGCAAATGGATCGACTACGTTCAGCCCGGTTACGGGAGTCATGCACGAGGACCATCAAAATCATCAGGGGTCAATCTTTGATCTGACATTTCTATTTTGCCAAATCCGCAGTGGGAGTGTGTGCCACGTCGGCCAAATATTCGGTCAGCAGCCGATGCTCACCACTTTATTTTGAACTAACAAACATCTACTCTTCCAGAGTTGATCGGGTGGACATCAGCAAACCCGTCGGAATCCGATCAAGGTAGATAGAGGTATATCCGGCTCATCTGGCCCATATACCTCCGTGTTCGCTCACCCACCT
>QFEV01000178.1:944-26213 GCA_003316405.1 Thelephora aurantiotincta
CTGATCGGAACACGGAGAGCATGGCCGGCTGGGCGCTCTAGGCATGGCCACTCTGTCCAAGTCCGCCCCTTCCGACCCTCTCGTCCCCCGCCCTCCGCGCAACTGCTACACACGAGGTTATGTCTCGTTTAGACCGTCTGCGCAAATGCCATAACAGGCACGCGAGCACTTGTTCAGGCGGCACCAGCAGCCAAATGCCCACCTTTGTCTTGTGGCGATGATCGAAGCGCATCTCTTCCTTTGTGTCACTTCCACTCTCTGGCGTCTCGTATCGTTGGGGGATGCCACGGCCCTTGGATGCATGCGGCTGACGGAAGCTCTCTTCTCACATGTAGCCGTGGTCCTTTGGGTTTGCCGAGAACGTCGTCAGTCATCCTTGGTTTAAAGGTCCTTCGCCGCCTCTCGAACGGAACCCAGACGCACCTCCCAATGCCTATCGCCATCGCCTCCTTTGCGTCGGCACTCCTCCGCTTTTGGAGAAGTCCCGTACCTCGTCCTAGTAACGATGAACGTTCGGGCAGGAAACCTTTGCTCGCCGTGAGTTTGGCCGTACCCCGTGGGTGGCCCCTTCTATTGATCACCCGAATAGGTAAACAAACAGGCCAATCTCAACGACAAAGAAGATAGGCCATTGCCTCGTGGTCTCCGCTTTCGCAATAAGCGCCATAAAGGGGCGCATGGTCACAAACAGAACAGACACTCGACTCTTTCTGATAATCATCCACCACCACTCCCTCCAGAGGCAGAGCGACTCTCTCTCAACGATTTTGCACGGGCTTTTCGGAGACAGATGGAACAATATTCACACGTATGTACCACCTGATTCGAGCTTGACGTGCCTCGCACTGACTGGTTGGATTAGTTGTCTGCCACCCCGTCATGCCAGATGGAGACCATCCTTGAAGCCTCTGAAGAATCAGAGGAGCCCGTCGGTGAAGCTCCCGAAGACCATTGTGAATCCGTTTACCACACGCCCACATCCTCAGAATTCGACCTCAGCGATATACCCCACTTCCTCAATTTCACGTCGGACATCAGTCCACTCGCCACCGATCCTTTGACTAGAGACATGCCACCGCTTCAGGACGAGATCGCGTCACTTCGGGAAGAACTCGAGGAAACAAAGCGAGAAAATCAGGATCTCAACGCCGAACTAGCGGAGTGTTATGACTATGGAAGATCCCTCCGCGAACTGGAAGTCAGATACCAACGACTATTAGAAGACGTGACAGAGTCCAACAAGGCAAGGAGGGCACTAACGCAAAGTATGGCATCCATCACTGTATGTGACCCACTCTACCGACTTGATCACGCCTAATCTTGGAAATTCAGGATGATTTGCGTGGCGCGAAGCATTCACAGATGCTGTTGGAACGAGAAGCCGATCAGCTCAAGGTATGTACCACCACCGGTGTCACGATCTAATGTGGCTCAACAGTCAATCAGTGGATAATCCACTACTACCAAACCTCCGTTCAGGAGGCGGGAATATCTCTCGCCTACCAAGATGAGATCGACAAGCACGTCTCGTCCCTCGACTATCCTCTCCATCCTCCTTCTACCACTACTTACCAAGCAGGAGATACAGAAGAGCCCCCCACCACATCTGAGGACAGCGAGGACTCCAGCGCCAGCTCGACCCCCTTCCTCCAGAAGGGTAACTACATCGTCACCCCTCCCAGGACTCCCACCCTGCGACGGGTGAAATCACCCGGAGCTGCTTTCTTCCCCCCTTCAACTCACAAGTTTTTCAGGTCCGATTCTCCCGTCAAGAGGGATTACATTCCGCGGGAGGGGTCCCCGCTTAAGTTCGAGTCGAGGCTGTGGTCAAGCGACGAGGGGGAGATGGACAAACGACGGCTGCTGTCCAAGGTTCCCCTGGATGGAAGGACCTCGAGGCTCGATTACGCGGAGGATGAGCACCCTTCACAATTTGCATAAGATATGGTTATGAGACTCGCCATCCACAATCCTGTATTTATACTTTCACTCAGCACCCTATCCCGCTCTCAGGCCTAGGGACATTCGCGCATCTATCCGTATTTTATATTCCGCATCTGACTGTTTGTCCGACTCAGGACTCAAGAAATCGATAACTTGTTCGGTTTCGACCAGAAGCACAGGTTTTCATCTTCTCCACTTAAAAAGCCCCCAGCCGCCTTTCGAGACATCATCTCCACCCTTGGGACTCGGTACCGCTGTCGACGTGGACCCTGGACGTGTCCCACCTCCGCGTACGGTCAAATCCGTACTGCAGTTTGCTTGAGCCTGTCCGAACAGTGACCCTTTGGAACTACTCCTTCTGAACAACCCCTTCAACCCGACGGCGGCGTAGAACGACTTCCTGTCTCTCGGGGCGCTGGACGCTTCAGCAACTTCGACGTCATGTAGAGTAGACATGCTGAGGAATGACGAAGGAAAGCCAGGGCGGAAGATGGACACACGCCCCCTCGGGGGTTCGTGACCAGAAGACGAGCGTTCCCAAGCCACTTGGCTACGCCGAGGTGAATTAAACGACACGCTGTTTCTGAGCGTCGGAGAGCCCGGAGCATGGCTAGGCTGATACTATAGTGCCGTCGGCGCGTGGTATACACTTGCAGGGGAAACGTAACTCACGGAGTTGGTCGTGCGCGTCCTCCTTCTCCGTACCCCAACTTCTGAACCTTCCGTTGAACCAGAATACATGTCAATGATCGAGAAGCTCGACTCGCTGTACACTAGGTTATCGTCATTGGGATCGGTAACGACTATCACGGGCACCACCGCGGTTTCTGCGTCAAGAGACAGATTGGCCAACTCAACGTCCTCTGCCGTACGACGACCTGATCCGAGAATGGAGGGTGCAGTGGGCCCAGGTTTGGTTGGCGATGAGATGCCTTCGGATATGGCAGCTAAGAGCCGTTCGTGCTTGTTCTTCTCGAAGGGGTGATCTGGAGAACTGGCGTTTGAAGAGGTCGGGGTAGAGCCACCAACCTGAGAAGAGGGGCTTGCTTGGGAATAAACAGAAGGTGAATCAGAACGTTCAGAAGAGGGTGGATTCTTGGTTGGCGTCGTTTGGGTTGTTAGGTCCGCAGGAGTTGCAGAGGTCGGGCTCGTGGGTGTTGTCTTGAGTGGGGGAGAGGCAGGAGGTGCAGGTCTGCGGGGAATAATAGGCGAGATTTGCTGATAAAACAACCTGTCCTCAAAATCCGGTGGGTAGGCGTGGTAGATGCCCGAACCTAAAGGTGGAGACGATGCGGAACGCTTGTGAGTAGTTGCAAGTCGAGGGAATGATCTATACATGGGGTTGCCGGGTCGTAGAGAAGGTGGAATATCATTTCGTTCCCGATCTCGGGCTAGGTGGTCTCCGGACTCTGCGAGAAATGGACGATTAGCCGAGTCGATCATTGCTTGAATCTGAGCATGAACATCTGCGAGTTCCAGTTTGGTAGCAAGCTTTGGGCCAGTCTTTGGTATCAACGACGTCACTGCAGTTTCCCAAATAGGAGTGGATGGTGTCGAGGGCGGGGAAGAGAGAGTATCGCTGTCGTCCACATACACCAGGTCTGGTTTCGCCTTCTCCTGAGGTGCTGGGAGTAACACTGTCCGGGATGTCCGCAGTATCTTCCTTGTCCGTTGTTTGACGCTACCGAAGGAAGCCGCGCTTGTGCTAAGGCCTAAGTCCAGCGCTGGCAGAGACTCCGTCACGATCCAAGGATCAAACTCGTCGGACAGTACGTCAAGCGGATTGGAACCTCGAATGTGTTTGTCCGAAGGCGAAAATTCCCGTGGGGTGGCCTCTTCAGGGTTTCCCTTGGAAACATCGGATACTGTCGTCCTGGACCAACGAGACCCGCGGTTGATTTGAGCGGATCGACGAGACTTTTTACGGGAGGTCCCAGACGTAGAAGAGAAGTGGGATGAATCGAGTGCAAGAGGCTTGGAAACGACGAATTTCTTGTTCGTTGCGTGAGATGTACGATCAAGAGGTCCATGCACCAAGCTGGAATGGCGCCGTCTAAGAGGTATATCACTATTCCTTCTGAGAGCTCCTGCAAGTGGCTCTTGGGGTGTAGGCAGTCCGTTCAGAACAGCGGAAACCAGGTGGGGGTGCTGCAGAGGCCGAGTGCCATTGAGAGTTCGCAGAGGTGTGCCGCCAGGGCCAGCGGCAGATAGACTAATTCCATCAAATATGTGAGGTCCAGAGATCGTGGCCTTGAGTTCACTCCTGCGCTTGCTGGATATGCTTGATTTGCGAAACCTGATACTACTGAACTTCTTGGACGATGTCAGCGGGTAGTTCTCGTTGTCATGATCTGGCATAATGTGAAAATGACCGTGGGTAGGAAAGAGAGTGGGTGTAGATAGAGAGGCTAGTTTGTTGAATCGTGGTATTCGTTAGAGAGGTTTGGCCTTGACTCAACTTCCAACCGCAGATCTCAGGCGATCGCTGTCACGCCGGTCACGGTCTGCGTGACGGCCCTTCACCCTCCTTGATATACCGCCATGAAGCTTGTCAGGTTTGTATCCTGTCACGATCTTTAGGAAGGGGCAATAAGACTAACTATCTGACCAGATTTTTGATGAAGTTGAACAATGAGTCGGTTACGATTGAGCTGAAGAACGGGTCAGTCGTCCAAGGGACGATCACAGGTAGTCTCCATCCCTGGTTTCGTGCTCATGGATCGCTGACTCTACGGCTGCCCCTCCCAGGAGTAGATATGCAGATGAACACCTACCTGAAAACTGTCAAAATGTCCACGCGTAATCGCGAACCAACACAGCTGGACTCGCTCTCGATTCGGGGAAATAACATCAGATACTTCGTCCTTCCGGACGCGTTACCCCTTGACACGCTCCTGGTAGATGACGCACCAAAACCTAAAGGAAAGAAAAAAGACGAAACGAGAGGTCGGGGACGAGGGGGGGGACGGGGGGATCGTGGTCGTGGGAGGAGTCGTGGACGAGGACGGGGTCGAGGGATTTAAAGATAAAACACCGCATGAGTGGACTCACCGTCTCCTGCATAGCACTCGTTTTCTTCTACTTGCTGTTGATCGGATGTACGAATACACTCGTCGTTTCTGTCATCGTCTCCATAAAACACCCCGCGGAACGAGAGCTCGGTGGGCTAGAGACGGCCATGGAGATGAAATGCCAGAAGCTGGCGCAGAAGGTTTCATGGAGGCTTGAGATCGCCGAGTGACGGTTCTCGCAACTGCGAGCATTCGCGTTTCTCTTCATCCTTTTGCTCGCAGATGGGAGCCGCTACCCAAAATGCTTGGGACCAGTTGTGTTCTCTTTTTTCCTGTTGTGTGCGCCAGTGGGAAATCCTGACGTTTGACATCTGAGATGGAACAGGCTCACCAAACAGCGCATGGCTTTGATCGTATCTCGTACGAGTCTTGTCCTAACGCACCGCCTCTCCGTCGTTCTGACCACAGCAAACCACTCAAAGTTGCTCTACTACAATTGCCATACATCTCTTTTGCTGCTATCTACAGCCCTATCGTCGGATTCTAACGGTCGTAATGCAGGCGATCGTTGGACGTGCGTCGTGTTCTATTGCCAGTATACTGTGCATTTTGCGGAAGCTAAACGCACCACCGGACAGGTACTTTCATCGCGAGGGTTTATACCTTATATAACAGGGTTCATGGTGCTCCTCGAGTCAACTTCTTTGGCTCTCGCCACAATTGCGACTGGCGGTGTGAGCCGAGGCCATTTAAAAATCGTCGATTTCTGGACTTCTTAAGGAGTCTGGCGGTCAGTGCCCAGCGAGCCTCTCCGAGTCGTGTTTTCAGTGGCTCAATTTCAATGTCCCCAACACCTACCGTTCATCGCTCTCAATCGCCAGGGCCTGGCGCGAGTATCGCCGTCTCATTCCCCTTTCGTTCTTCATGCTCAGGACTCTGTCTAAGATCTAACAGTGGCCTGGGGCAGTGTCATGAGTTTGGTCCCGTTGCGGTCGTGATGGCACCCGCCAGGACGGTACAGATCGGTCGGGGGAGTAAAAAAAAAGGTAAGAGTATCCCGCGAAACGCTCATGGGTGACACTGAACTTGCCATCTAGGTGTCATATACTTCGGCTAGAACTTGTTCTCCAGGTTGCTGGCGATCGGCGTATAGAGCCATCCTTCTTGTGACATTTGTCGGACACTACTGCGTTCTTGGTGTGTGCATCCTTGTTCGTTTGTGTGAATACGCCACTGATTTGATTAGTGCCCGGTAAAGCCAGCGCGGATCCGTGTGTCACCGGCCCTACGATTGCGTATAGACCCTTGCACAGTCATGGAGGAATTGACACCGAGTACGATGAGAAACATACAAGTGCGCCGCTGACACGATCGCCAGCCTGGCATGCATGTTGGCCTTTGGAAATCCAGAAAAATCCTGCTGCTCATGAGACGACCACGATGACCGCAGCCACCCGACACGAACAACTCTGCACGCTGACGAACATCGGGATCTAAGGTCTAAGGATGGAAACCACCAAGGAGGTCTGTTTTCTGACGTTATTTTCTGCGGATATCACGAGTCTTTTTTATTTCGTCTAGAGATGGTTCGATCGTTGGTCAGAGCCGGAGAACACGTCATGCCGGGGATGTTGACAACGTTGAACCCTTTCTTCGTTGGATTGGGATGGATACACTGGGTGACCAGTCGTAAGATTTAGTATGTTTCCATCCGTCGTGGAAGGTGTCAAAAGTCGAGACCCCTGTTGGCGACGGTCCGACAGAGGGATCAGGATTTCTGCCTCGTAAAATGATCTGTAGCCTTGCGGACGTCCACCGGTCACCGGTCTGCATGATGTGTAGTACAATCTGGTCATTTTCACGTAGCGATATTTCTTTCGTAGACTTCTCCGTGTATTGTTCCCGTCAGTTCCAATGGCTCGGATGAATCTCTGGACCGGACCGGAGACTCGGAGATAACAGTGGAGATTAATTTCAAATACCAAGCAGCAGACTCGCCAATTGAAGACGATCCGCGTGGATATTCGGGTCTGGGGGGAGGCGGTCTTTCCAAGAGAAGATGCGGTGGCATCGTTGTCACGTGTCGTTGACGCGACGGTGTTGAGTAGTCACACGTCACGCGCCGTGACAACACGCGTCTCTCATCTTACAATGAGCGTAAGTGCGGCAGCCCCTCCTGTGCTCCTGCCAGAACTGCTCGGGGTCTCACCTCACTTCGTACTGGACACCATCGTCAACATCTCGAACAACTCCGTGGAGCACTGCGTGGATGCTATGGAAGGATTTCTTACCGGGTGGGCGGAGAAGCGCGCGGACCGGCTGAAGGGATCAGAGGACGACTGGGACAGCAAGGAGGAAGTTGAGCGGGGGATTGTTTCGTTTCAGACCCTGCTGGAGTCGCATATGGACATTGCCCTCGACTTTTTCGAAGTCTGGTGCATGCGGAACATCTTCACCATTCCGGCGGAACTGCCGGTTGTGGTTCCCCATCAGGCAGGGTTGATATTGGACCAACCAGCCAGCAGGGAACAGGAGCTCCTCGCTGAGATCGACGATCTCCGAAGGCGAGTCCAGCTGGTGCGCCTCCCGTCCGTCTCCTTCCAAGTCAGCACCCTTATGCGCTCGGTACTTTTAGCAACGAAAACTCAGGAACACGTACAAGAAGGCGCTGCGGATATCCGTCCTGCGCAAGACGGCAAGCGAGCGGACGCTGGGTCGGCTCAGTGGGATCCTCGAGGGTACGAATCTGCGGACACCAGAGCAGATTGTGCGATTGTTCGAGGCCGTCTCGGGAACGGATCGGGTGGAGGCTGGTACAAATCGGACAGCCAGCTCGTCGGCGGCAGGGAAGCGTGAATGGGAGACGGACCGGCTTGGATACGGTCGCTGGGCCGCCATTGAATCAATCAACAAGGCACTCGGGGGCCAAATTCAGGGTTTGGCAATCGGACCTGCTATAGAAGCCACCGCCGAAATTGGCTCTGCCAGAGACCTCGATTTAATAAAATAGACATGAACTGGAGTCTCGGTGTGTCACTTCCCTCTTCCAGCAATCCAACCACCCGTCTCGTCTTCCTTATATTCCGCCCGTTGCCCTCCACCCTCCCTTCGTCTCGTCCTCCCCCCTCTTGTCTCCTCACCGCCAACATCCCCCTCATCTCTACTTCATATGTCCACCACCCAGTCTCAGACCCCTCCCCCAATCACAGCGTCCCCTCCACTTCCGACCACCGTCCAAGATCAGCTTCCATCCAACAGCCCGCCTCTCAAGGCTTCGAATCCACTATCACGTACGGCTTGAACCGCCCTCGCAATTTTGTTTCTCTCGCTCATCCATCCCCATTTAGCCCGGTCCTCTCCATTTAATCGCTCTTCACAATCTTCTCCGTCATGCGCAGTCACAAACGATTCCCCGGATGATTTCCAAACAAACGCGGCATCACTCCCCGCTCCCACTCCTTCGACTCAGCCAGATTCTACCGCTTCTCCTACCATCCCCCCCAATGTCTACATCAATGGATTGCCCCCGAATTTCCCAGAAGAACAGCTGTATAATATGACCAAGGAGTTTGGCGGCGTCCTTAGCGTCAGGACTTTTACTAGACACGTTTCCGAACGACCCACGTGAGTATCTTCGTTGGCAATGTCGATCGTTTTGCCCTGACCCTGGTCCTCCAAGTGGTTATGGCTTCGTTTTGTTCCAGTCGTTAGATTCTGCTCAGCGGTGCATCGAGACCCTCCGCAAGTACAGAAATTTGCATCCCTCTCTATCCAAGGTTTTTCCCCCCCGCAATTTACTTGTCTGCGCTACTGATACGACATCACAGCAAGTCCACAAGATTCCCGGGACACCTTATGCCAAGGTACAGGCCCCCGAAATCAGCACACCCTCAAAGAAAGGTGAGACCTACCGACCTGCGCCCGTTGGTCACTTGTGCTTATTTTTCAATCAGATTCTTTTAAGACGAGAATGGAACAGTACAGAGATGAGACATCGACCAACTTGTACATCGAAGGGTATGCGTCAGACTTGTCGCTCCCCTGACACATGCTAACAATCACTCGCAGTCTTCCCCTTACCATTGACGACCCTGTTAGTAGCTCAAGCCCTCACCGGTGTTGTCGAACTAATATGATATCCGGCTAGACGTTGGCAGCTCTGATGGCACCACACAAAATCATGAGCAGCCGACTCTTTCAGACTCGCCTCAGTCATCCTCCACGAACCATTGCTTTCGTCAGGTATGATCAACTCAGTACATGATGTTTCCGAGCTTATGCGTCTCGCAGACTTGAAACACGAACCGCCGCTGAAGAGACCATTGAACGTCTTCATGGAAGGATGGTCCGTGGATGGAATGACCCTGGTTGTCGTATCTCGGTCAGGTTTGCAGACACTGCCGAACAACGAGAGCTTCGCGTAGGTACAACATTGTCCCCCCTTTTCTACTGTTCTGAGTCATACGTTTCTCAGAGACAAGAACGTTTGGTTCAGGGAGACCAATCCCCCGCCCGGTTGACCATGGCGCAGGCAGCACTACTCAACATCCAGGGCTCCCAAGCATTATCTCAACGAAACCAGCGGTTTCCCGACACAAATTTTGGCAGCCCCGGCCCTATCCAGACGAATACCGCCACAAGCCCGTATATTTCAAACCTTACACGGGAGTCTTTCGGCCGTCGTTCCGACCACTTGAACGCCGCTCCTCGCAACAGGCGCACTGGGACCGTTTCCACAGCGGCTAGAGCACGCAACGGATACACTGCAGCTGAAGAACTATACCTCGCAATGCACGCGCAACGGGTCCAGGCTCGTGGGATCCCCAGCCACCTTGGCGGCAGCGAGCTGTCGCCTCCCCAAATCAACCTACCGGGGATGGGTGGTGTCAACCAAATCATTGAACATGCCCCAGACTTCACGACCTCCGCACCCGAGTCATTTTTGGCGGCTCGGGATTATAGCTATGGTGGTCAAGACTCCGGGGTGTACGACACAAGGAATCTTGCTTCTGACCTCAGTGGACTTTCTATCTCTCGATTTCAGCCTCTAGGACGATCCCCTCCAACTGCGATTACTCCCAATCTGACCGGCAAAAATAACCGTTTACGCCCAGCTCAGGCTCTCAACAATTCCTCCGATTCCTACGAAAATGTGTTTGACGACAAGACATTTACTGGTGGGCATGTCGGGGTGTTTAAACCCACCGGAACCACGAAAGGAACCGACAACGTTTCCGACCATCGCCCGACCTACACCGACAAACAAGACAATACGGATTCGCCGCTTGCTTCCCCTGCTTTGACTTATTCGTCCCATGGTAGGACACCCTCTACACTTAGTCCAGCGACACCATTCTTTGGCACATTCTCCGGCGGAGAAGGATTTGAAGGCCTTCCTGCGGTAGGATCGAACTTCAAGAGCAAAGAGCGCGATGCCACGAATGTAGCGAGTTCTACATTGGAAGAGTGTTGATCGCGCTTCATGGCAAATCCATTCCTCGGCTCCTCTATCGTTATTCCCTCGTTGGTTCGCTAGCTGGTACCTTAGTCCCACCGTAGTTGTTTTCTCCTTGCATCGATGCCTCTTATCCTTGTACTAAACCAGACATGTGTTACCCAAAGAAATGATGTGTTTTGAACGATATCCAAGGAGAGGAGCGGCAGTAAACTGCAGCTGATGATGAGCTAGCTTGAAGTCGAGATGCACGTGAGGAACAACGCGTCGCGTCCCTCTGAGTCTCCATTGGCCCGAACCTCGGGTTCAACGTTCAACTGCTTGGGATCCGATATGATGTCGACAAACTCAGCGATCCACGAGACGGTACAAAGGCTCGACTCTGAACTTGAGAATGCTGATCTACTGCTCCTGAAATCTAAACCAAAGTTCCTCTCGAAAAAGACTCATGACGATCAGGAGTGGCCGACCTCGAATGATGGCCCCGACGCTCTCCTGCCTGCTGCGTTGGGGACCAACGTCGAGTTTCAAAAGGCGAGTAAGATCCCGTACCACTGGCACCGCACACATCTCAGGACGTATTTCCCTCCTGCTCAGAAGTTTCTACGAAACCTCAAGTTCAGATACCTCGAACAAGCTGCGAAGAAGAAGTATGTCGTCGAGCTCATGAGCGAAGAGGGACCAGCTATCTCGGCTGCAGATAACGAGGGATTGAAAGTAAAGAACGAGGAGAAGAAGAGAGCCCTGAGGGTCGTGAAGGACAAGCTTAACGAGAAGCAGAAGGACATTCGCGATCTGGCTCCGTTGGTCGAAGAAGGTTTGTTTTCCTCGCCATTTCCCCCCTTTTTATATGGCCCTGATGTGCAAAATTATAATTACAGATTATGAAAAAGCCAAGGCGGTGATAACAGAGATCTCCTCCCTCTCCCAGCAGATTCTGGATGCGCGGTTGGCACTCACGAGGTCCAAACAACGATACCCAGAACCGAGATTGACTGTGTCCTCCGCACTGGCTCAACTCGACTCGCAAATTATGAAGATGCAAGAGTCTTCGGACGAGGTAAACGCGCTGAACTCGAAGGTGTCCGGTGTTAAGGAGGACGTCAAGACAAAGTCGAAGCAGCTCGAGGCTTCACGGAGCCGACGGGCA
This sequence comes from Thelephora aurantiotincta, assembly GCA_003316405.1. NCBI lineage: Eukaryota > Fungi > Basidiomycota > Agaricomycetes > Thelephorales > Thelephoraceae > Thelephora > Thelephora aurantiotincta. Next base: position 12,505 of record QFEV01000178.1, read on the forward strand.
GAACTCGAGAAGGTCCGGAGTAGTAAGGTGGATGAAGTCGAGGACCCCAGATACGCTGGACTATACGATTGGTATGTTTGGTTTCCATCTCCAGTGAGGGTGAAAGCTTATGCCTGTCCCAGGTATACCGCTGCGATTTCTCTCCACCAGTCAATCCTCGACTTGGAAGCCTTCCATCTGGAATCCGAAAACGAGCTACAACTGGGTTATAGGATAACCTCGGCCCCAGAACCGCGCGAGCTCGAGGTAAAACTCCTGTTCGTGCCGAATACGCGGCAGCTCGCGGACGCAGCGGTCACGGGGATCGAAGAGGACCTGAGCTATCTTGTGGACCTGCACGTTCGATCGAACGATGCCCCAGGACTGCTGGTAGCGGTGCTTGCGCGAGCTCGGGATAGCAATAGTAACGGATACTAGACGAGTTTCGGCAGAGCATCCCACTGTACTTGTAACCGCCGAACATCCCATTATCGCTTCTAATGACCCCTGCCCCACCGTTTTGTAAGGGCTTCGTGGCCCACAAAAGTCTGTTTGTGTCCGTTTCGACGATCGGGGATCCCGAGGATCCCCAAAAAGTTTGACAAGAGTGGGATTCGAACCCACGCCACAATTACTGTGATGAGAAACCCGATAACATCAGGCAAACGATGGGGTTTTATTCCCTTTCGCTTGAGTCACACGCCTTGGACCGCTCGGCCATCTTGCCTACGAAGAAGTCCTTGAAAGATTATGTATGGCCGGTGATAAGGAAAACTCGTATGCCAAGTCATGCCCCTTCCATCGGCGCCCAGTCTGTTTTACCATCCGGGTGGATTAGATTTGGGGGAACAAGGGCGATCCACATTCGTACGTACGAAAGGAATTTTCATAAAAGCAGTCTACTTGCCCACCGGGGAATTGGGATGCACTCCCGCACGTTTTCGATTCCAGTCATCCATCCGATCAGCCTCTCGAACCCGAGTCCGAACCCTCCATGAGGTGCCCCACCGTACAGACGCAGGTCTCTATACCAAGCATAATCCTGCTTGTCCAACCCATGCTGTTCTATGGCTTTGTCCAGAAGATCAACCCGTTCCTCCCTCAACGACCCGCCGACGAGTTCCCCAAGATGAGGTACCAGCAAGTCAAAGCATGAAACCGATTTACCATCATCGTTAGTCCGCATGTAGAAAGGTTTAAGGGTGGATGGGTAATCCGTGACGAAGACGGGACCTTTGACGACCTGGTCTGCTAGCCAGCGTTCGTGTTCACTTTGGAGTGACTTGCCCCATGCCGGCTCGAACTCGAATTTCGACCTGTCCTTCTCTAGTTCCTTCACAGCCTCCGTATACGTCATCCTGGCCCAGGGTGTAGTTCCTTTAGCCTCCGAGATTCCTTGTTTCCTTCCTTCATCTCCGTTACTCCACAAAGCATCCAGGTCCTTTACTAATCCAGGATGATTCAATATATGTTTGACCAAATCTTCAACAATGTCGCAGACGTCTCCGGTCCGGTCGATGAATCCCCATTCAGCCTCCAGCATCCAAAACTCGCTCAGGTGGCGGTTTGTTTGGCTGCGCTCGGCCCGAAAGCAGGGAGAAAGGGTGTACACCCGAGGAATGGCATGGACAAAAGCCTCGAGGTGTAGTTGTGACGATACCGTCAGGTATGCGGCCTTGTCGAAGAACTCCGTGGGGGGGAGAGACGAGCCTCCCCGGTGCGCAACAGGTGACAGCCTAAAGGCTTCTCCAGCACCCTCGCAATCGTTGCCAGTTATTATTGGGGTATGCACGTGTGTAAACCCTTCATGCTGAGAGGTTTGTAAGAGTCGCGATCACTCCCCGCGAAGAGTTCAGTCTTACCCGAAAGTAGTCGCGAATGGCGTCCGCCGTACACTGCCTGACACGTAACATGGATGCGATAGAGTCCACGCGTGGCCTCAGGTGAACGTGATCTCTCAAATATTCCGTCGAAAGTGCTTGCTTTTGGATTGGGTATGCCTGTGCGAGGAGATTGGTCTATGGTTTTCTCTCACACAGAGGGTTGAGGGTTCACCTCTGAATCACAGGTTCCCACAACCTCGCATTTATCCACCTGCAACTCCTTCGCCTGTCTGTTTCCCTGGCTCCATACTAGCCTGCCGCTAAGGCGGACACTACACCCGTTCGTTAACCTGGCTCAGAGTATCAGGGAGAGGCGCCTCTGGAAAAGAAAGGGGCCACGAACGCGTGCGCGTCATCGGGGCTCAAGACAGCTTGCAACCCTTCCGGACAGCTCCCGTCATTTACAGCCGCGAACGCAACTCGCTTCTGCTTTCGGACTGATTTGATGTGGCCGGTCACGGAGAGGACGCTTTGGGGGTCAGGCTCCTGAGCGAGGAGCTCACGAATTGTGGGTGGGAGCCTCCGTGACGCAAAACGACGGAAGAGCATTTCGATCACTCGTCCGAGACGCACGCGGAGTCCACCTAGACCTCGCATCCATAGCTGGGTCGGTGATAATTATTGATTTCTGACTATGGAATTCTGCGTGAGACAGAGGGGGGAGAGAGTAGTTAAGGATACATTATGGTACTGGTCGAGTGCAGATGCGGAGCGAGTCAACACGTGGAGAAGACAACAGATGGATGAAAACGAAGACATACACGACAACTTGACACGGATATAGGATGTGTTCGGATACGCTTCAAAGCGAGGAATAGATGTGTTACAGAGGGCAAGCGAAAAGGCCGCCTTGAGAAGAGAGACTGGAGTGAAACAGGACGATGCCCAGAAAGAATCGAAAATACAAGGGTCCCCAACACAACTCTGTGACAATTCAAGGCCCAAACAAGGCTGACACCCTCACGCCTCCATATTGAAGAGGTCGTCGTCGTCTGTGATGGCAGGTTTGCTGAGAGGGCTCAACAAGCCAGTGCCGTTCACAAACCCACGTGAGCTGGGAATACGATTGGTGTTGGGATAGGATCCAGTGGGGATCCGTGACGGATAGGACAGCCGAGTAACTGCAGCATCAAGATTACCGCTGTTCCGTGGGCTTGATGACAGCTCTCCCCAGTCACTGCCGATAGCGCCAAATCCAGATGGCTTTGGTGGACTGAACGCATTCGGGGTGGCGGGGGACATGCTGGGAGGGAGGGCGTGTATCCTTGAATAACCCGCCGCTAAACCTTGCGGTAAGCTCTGGCCCGGTTCGTGGGACTGGAGAGCTCGAGTAGAAGGCGAGAGCGTCATGTTCTTGTCCTCCCTACCCTCTCCACGGAATCCGGGAATGGGCCTGCCGGAAACGTCATCCACGTTGTACGGTTCGTGATGTCCAAGATCATGCATCTGATTCGAAAGAGCGGACACTCGCGAAGGGGAGAGGGCGGGACCGTCAAAACCAGCGGAATAGGACAGTGAAGGGTTTGCGGAGGCGTTATACGAATTCGGATGCAGTACCGGAGGGGGGCGGAGGGCGGTACGCTGCTGCGGTCCCTTGTTGCCGAGATACCTGTGCATACCGGATAGAAATGCCGCAGACGCGTTCGAAGGGGCAAGTGCGTCCTCCAGGGTATGACCGCCGAACGTAGAATTCGATGTGAAGGAACTCGGCGTGCCATTTCCCAATCCACCGCTTAACGCGGTCCGTTGGTCCGGCGACCCCGCGATCCCAGGTTCCGCCCAGATTGAACGAATATCGTTGAGGAGAGAAGGCGCTGGAACAGATCGAGAATAACGGTGGTGAAGGGACTCTGTGGAGGGGCGTTGGAGACCCTCACCATCGGCTTTAGAACGGGACATACGTCTAAACCTCTCCTCAGGGGTGAGCAGGTCTGTCAACGAACCGGGGACTAAGTCCTCCTCCTCTACTGCGGATTCTTCCAAGGAGTCCGTCCCCGAGATAACGGGTCTCTGGGAGGAGGGCAAGAGTTCACCCGTGAAGGTTTGATTTGCTCCGAGTGAGGCAGCGAGTCCAGCGCGAGGCCTGAAACCCAGGGAACCTTGCACACGGTCATGTGGGGTGAAAGTTGTCTGGTGACCGGGAGCAGAAAATGGAGAGGAGGATAGTACTCCAAGACCCCTGGAAGGAGAAGTTCCAGGGGAAAGGTTGCTGAGGGATCCATGGTTTCTTGGGGATACAGAGGTGGGGGTCGACCCAATTGCGCCAAATTCGTTTACCTTGGGAGATGTGGGTTTTGCCACCCTTCTGGGTGCGGAAGGTATAGCGATGTGGGGAGGAGTTGGCGGTTTAGTTTCTACCGTGATTTCGTTGGATTCCTCGTATGGTGTGTCTCCATCTTTGTCTTTGTTTGTTTCCTTAATGTCTTCTTTGGGGAGAGATTTTCCGTGGGTAGGGGCAGGAGAAGGTTCCTCGTCTTCGTCCGGCAAGCCGGAGAGCACGAAATCGATGTCTTTAACGGGAGGGGCGGGGGCAGAAGGTGAAATCGTTGCTTTAAATGGGGAGGGGCGGGAGGAAACGCCGAGCACGCGTGTGGGGGCAGTAGACCCGGATAACAGGGCGTTTCTTCCCTCGTTTCCGTTCAGCCCGGAAGACCTCGACTTCCTCGTCCGACCCCCATCTCGACCTTGGTTTGTAACGTTAGCCTGCTGCTGGGCCGCCTTCTTGTTCTTTCGATCCATAGACATGTTCTGGCCGGGAAGGATGTGGGCGAGGGCGCATTTGTGCCCAAACCTACAGTTTCCCTTCACGAACCAGGTGCAGACGTCTTTCTGACCAGGTTCTACGCTGGTGTGGGAGAAGGGGCAGGCGGATCCTGCAGTGCACGACCCGACCTTGAAAAATTTGCAAGGCACATGGGAGAGATCTTTGCCTGGGGGCACATGTTGTGTATTAGCTGGGGCAAAACACAAGTCTGTGGGTGAATGGGATAACACCTTTGGTCGACGTTGCTTTGGATTTGTTACTTCGTTCTCTTCCAGTTTCCTCATTATCGTCGCTACGATGAGAGTTGTTGGTATGCTTTTCTGCCTTGGTTGGGCTGGACATGAGGGTGAGGATCGAACAAGGGGAGTTGGTGGCAGTGAGGACTGGAACGAAGAGGGAAGGAGAAAAAAATAAGCAGCAGATGAGGGAGATCTATCCGTCTTGGGCGAGGTTGAGCGCGCAACCAAAATGACTCTGTGGCGAAGAAGGATAACTTAGAAAGATAAGAGAGGTTTTGTATGTTATCAAAATATTCATTTACAAAACGAAAATAAGAATAATTATCGGAATCACGACAACAATGGGCTCACCAGCCACCTTCAGCCACTCTGACCGACAACGACCACATACACTGTCTGCACGACATGGACGAGCGTTTGGCAAGCTTCATGCCCAGTGGCACCAACTATCAGGTCTTGGATGTTATTGGTGAAGGTGCATACGGCATCGTCTGGTGCGTGTTTCGCCATTCGTTCGCCGTGAATTCCTGTTCACAGGCAGCGCACAGTTCCGCCATACATATACCCACCCAGAGAAAGGTCGCGATTAAGCGCATCACCCCCTTTGATCACTCTATGTTCTGCTTGAGGACGTTGCGCGAGATAAAGTTGTTGCGCCACTTCCATCACGAAAACATCATCTCTATTCTCGACATTCTGAGACCCCCCAGTCTCGATGATTTCAAGGAGGTTTACCTCGTGCAAGAACTCATGGAGACGGACCTGCATCGCGTGATACGGACTCAAGAGCTTAGCGATGACCACTGTCAATACTTTATCTATCAAGTGGGCCTCCCATCAATGAATCTGACGCCACGAATCAGCTTACCGACGGCCCCAGACTCTTAGAGCGCTGAAGGCGTTGTACTCGGCGGATGTAATCCACAGGGACCTAAAGCCTTCAAACCTCCTGCTCAACTCCAACTGCGATCTCAAGGTGGGTGGACGCCAGCGGCTGTTTCCATGCCTCCCACTGATTTCGTTTCGCTCGTGTTAACGACGAACGCTCAGCTCTGTGATTTCGGGCTCGCCAGATCGGCTAAACCACCACCCAACGTCGCGAACGACAGCAGTACGTTCATGACTGAATATGTGGCGACAAGGTGTGCTTGTGTGTGCTGTGTGCTTCCTCGCCTGTTGACGAGATCGCAGGTGGTATCGTGCACCTGAAGTCATGTTGACGTTCAAGGAGTACACTCGTGCAATCGACGTCTGGAGTGTTGGATGTGTACTTGCGGAGATGTTATCAGGGAAGCCGCTGTTCCCTGGACGAGACTGTATTCCGTCTCTCGTCAATTTTTCATCTGTGATGCTCACGCTCTCCAAGATCATCATCAATTATCGATCATTCTCGACATCCTTGGAACACCATCCTTGGACGATTTCTATGCAATAACGTCCCAACGTTCGCGTGAATATATCAGGGCCCTGCCATTCCGGAAGAAAAAGCCGTTCAGTTCCCTGTTTCCTAACGCAAATCCTCTGGTACGCGATGGTATGAGACCAGTCACACACGTCAGAAACTTGACTTTCACAGGCACTCGATCTCCTGGAGAAATGCCTGACTTTTAGTCCGAAGCGAAGAATAACGGTAGAGGAGGCGCTGAAGCATCCCTACCTCGAGGTGAGCGTTGTTGCATCAAGTCAGGGTGGTCGCCTGACACGGGGTCCAAGTCGTACCATGACCCTCAAGATGAGCCCTCGGCTGAACCTCTTGATCCCTTTGCGTTTGATTTCGACTACGGGGACGCCCTGAGTAAGGAGGAATTAAAAGGTGGGAAGGCCGTCTTCTGTGACGTTTCGGTGACCGCTCAAGCGACCCCGCTCTGGACAGTATTGATATACCAGGAAGTTATGCGTCCACTAACCTAAATTTGGGAGATGTCGTGCTTGGAGGAAAGGATGTGTTAAAACTTGTCACTGCAGAGTATACCCTAGTACACTTGCCCTAGTCTTAACGACAGAGTGCCACAGCGGCGTTGGCTCGTGATTCGGAGATAAGCGAATGAGTAGCCGCACGCAGAACTGAGCATCCGTCCAGTCGAGTCCCGCATCCGATGCCCTCGGCCAAGATCTAGCTGCCCCTCGTCCCCCACACCCCCCGTCTCCCGCTGATCCACCCCAATGTCCTACAAAATCACTTCCAGCTTGTGGGACAAAGTCCGCCACTTTGCCTCGTTCCAGCAGACAGGGGGTACGTTGTTCGCCAACAATGGGCTCTCAAGCACGGCATCCGGCATTGACTGTATGCTCCTTAGTTTCGCTGCAACAGATGGTTCTGTTTGGACAGAATCCAAGCCAAGGGACCCTCTTGCGCGCGAGCCAGTTCCTGCTCGGTCTGTCCTCTCCACACCTCGAACGCCTTCCTTGATCCGGCTGACCACCCCCTGGACAGAGGAGCTTCCGGTCCGTTTGGCCCACCGGGTGAAGGAGCTTGACGAGTTGCCACACAGCCTCAGCGCAATGCCCTCGATAAACAAAGTCAAAGACTGGTATGCCCAGTCCTTCGAGGTACCGCACTTCATTTCGGGTCCCCATGTGATTCTGAAAAAATCACCTTACTCAGGAATTGATCACGTTTCCAACTGTGAAGACCTCGCGAGACGTACAGACGGCACTGAAATTGACATCGAATGCGTCAATACACCTCCCAGAGTCGGTGCCAAACCCCTCGTTTAATGGCGGTCTGGGCAACCCCGGGAGTGGAAAGATGAGGATTCCAATCGAAAAGAGGTGAGTCAATCGTTTGGACCCTCGTTTCTGCGCGTAGAGAACGTGTCTTTGCAGGTATTATGCGCAGACTTCTGGGATTGTTTGGCCCCCGGAAATCCGGGACTACAACGCCAAGTTCACTAAACTTTTAGAGAACATCAAGCGGAGGCACGATCCCACCGTAACCACAGTAGCCCAAGGTGTGCTCGAGTGGAAGCGAACCCACAACGCTCGCAAGATAGACAACGAAATTCAGGCTTGGCTTGATCGATTCTACTTGTCCCGAATCGGAATCCGTTTCTTGCTCGGACAACGTGCGTTCGAACTCAAACAGACAACTGTCAATCAGAAGCTCACTCGAAACACCTATGCCCCAGATATAGCGTTGAACACCCTCGAACCCCATCCCGACTACGTTGGCATCATTTGCACGAAATCCGTGAGCATGGGCACCCTCACCACGCGACATAGTTAACCTGATATTTATCAACCAGAACATCCATGACATCGTCCAAGAATCGATCGAAAACGCAAGATACGTATGCGAAGAACATTACGGGTAGCTTCTCTTCGACTTCCCCGCCTTCCAACGCTTCTAACCGGGCCCCGACTTCTCAGAATGTTCAAGGGTCCACCGGTTCAGCTGATTTGTCCGAAGGATCTCCACTTCAGTTATGTTCCAGGCCACTTGTCCCACATCTGCTTCGAACTTCTCAAAAACTCGCTGCGGGCTGTCGTCGAACGGTATGGTCCCGACCGTGAAGACCACTTCCCTCCCATCAAAGTCATCGTCGTAGAAGGCAAGGAGGACATCACCATTAAGATCTCCGACGAGGGAGGAGGAATCCCGAGGAGTGCGATACCTCTCATTTGGACGTACATGTACACGACCATGGAGGGACAGAACCTCGACCAGGACTTCCAAGCGAGCGATTTCCGGGCTCCCATGGCAGGTTTTGGATACGGTCTTCCCCTCTCAAGATTGGTAAGAACTTTTAGTCCCCAACGTGGTGGCCGTTCCCGATTTATTGACCCAACGTGATCCACAGTACGCCAGGTATTTCGGAGGAGACTTGATGTTGATATCCATCGACGGGTTTGGCACCGATGTTTACATCCATCTGAACCGGCTATCGAGTAGCCAAGAACCCCTCCCGTGATTCCCACAAACCAACTTCTTTCGTTTCTACCCATCTCTTCCTATTCACCGTTGAAGGATATTTTCTATTTTGCTTGGAATACGATCGCCCACGTCCCTTTCTATCCGTTGTTCGTAAACGAGACGGAGGGAAACCGTCCATCGAATTTTTCACGCACAAGTAAATGCATATAATTTGCTGTATAATGTGTATCAATTCCAGTTGCAATGCATGTATGAGGTAACTGTATCGATCGATCTACAGCAGGAAAGCAAAAGAGACGCAAGGTGTATGATATGAGCTATGTGAGGGGGACAAAGGGTGCACTCATATACGAGACGAGCAAACAGAGAGGCACGACAGGCAAACGACACGAAAACGATCAGGGAAGCAACGCGACGCAGGGTGAAAAAAGGGGATTAGTACACAGGGAAGGGGGAGGGGGAGTGAACGAGCCGGTGGTCAGGAACAAGAGAGGCGGGGCGAATCGAATGTGCAAAACAAGAACGGAGAATGTGATATCGGGAATGCATTAACCTGCGCCGCCGGGTCCGGAGCCAGGACGCCGGGGGGCGAGGTTCGCCAAGGAAGTGCTGAATGGTGGTGGAAGAGGCGGCTGCGCGGAGTGGGTTCCAGAGGCCGAGGGAAGGATGGGGAGAGGCATTCGCCTGTCCGCCACGAAACTTTGATTCGTGGGCCTTGGATATGCCAACCTGCCAATGTTGGTGACCCCGTTTCCAGCCGCGTTGTGGGTCAGCCTGGCAGCATGGCGGTTTGGTTTGAGGGTCTCCAAGGTCTGAAGCTCTTTCAATAACCTCTGATTTGTGTATTTGAGTTGCTGGAGTTCATACTGCCAAGAAGTGTTCCGTGAAATCTCCATCTCCTGAAAGACTTGCTCCTCGGCCCGTCCCACGACCGGGGCGTAAACGGAGTCGTTGGCCATCTTCACTTGGCAGATCAATGGGTCAGGAAGAGATGGTGTAGAACGGGGAATAGGAGTGTGGTAAAGGACCATGAGGACCTGGATTTTGGACCCGTCCTTTTTCTTCATCTCGAACGCAAGCTGCGTCGGACCGGGGGTCTCAGCCTGGGAAGCACCTTTCAGAGATTCAGAGACCATCTGGTAGGTGTTATACTCTGGTTGGCGCTGGTCCGTGGAACTGACGACGAAATCCTCGAGCCGCTGGCCAATCACTTCCGCCACGCTCCATCCAAGTAGGTCTCTGACGCTCGCCCCGACAAAGAGGAATGTCCCGTCCGGGTTTATGGTTCCCCAGAATTCTCGCGAACATCCAGACATGGTAGGGTCTCCGGTCGCGGGAGGTGTAGCTACGGCTAGTCCCCCTGTCCGCGAGATAGGGCCCCAAGTGAGTTTAGGCATAGGCCTCACACGGCCGCTGAGGATAATGGCCTTCCTGCCCTTTCCAGACTCTACATGAAGCCGGCCACGACTCTCGACCCAAAGAAAGACGCCGTCCTTGGACTTGATACGATAGAGCAAGTCGACTTTCTTGGGAACGGCCGGTGGACCGCCGTCTGTGGAGGGAATGGAGGACGATTCCTTGAGTTCTCTCATCAGTGGGATGAGATCTGCGGGATGACAATAGTCCGAAATCGTCTTGCCCACTAGATCCTCCGCGGGGTAACCCAAAATGCGCTTTACAGAAGGGGCTACGTACAAGAACAAGCCACGAAGTGAGAGGACATGGACAAAGTCTGGGGCGCCGCCGAGGAGGGCGAAACTGAGTAGCTGATCGCCGTCGGAGGGGATGGATTTTACCAAGGACTGGGAGGGATTGCTGGAAGGCATGGGGGTGAAGGGGATGGAGCCGACGAACCTGTCGTTGGCCAACAAGACACGGAGAGATTTTGAGACGGGGATCACAGAGGGTGATGTCATTGATCCAAGTCTCCGATCCCTTGTTGGTTGAGGAAGGGCGCCGATCGAAGGCGGGAATACGTTCTGGTTGCCGTTGTCAGTAACGTACGAGCCGTCCTCTAGTCTCCGCAGGATGGCGTCCGGCTGGGCAGAGAGGTCAATTTGGAAGCCGATGTGGTACGCGACCTGGTCAGCCTCCTCCGGGGTGTTATGGATGCCGCCGGGGAGGGGGATGATCGAAACGAGGTTCATAAACGCCGTCCCATCTTTCTTGTAGTTGATGAGACAAGTCTGACACTCTTTTTCCGCCACTGTTGCTTTTTTCATCTGTGCGACGGAGGAATGGGACGTATGGGGGCGCTCCTCTCCCTTGATGACGTTGCCGTTGGGGGCCTGCAGAAAGCGACAGTTCCTCCCGACTATTTCGTGCTCAGCGTACCCCGTGAGGGTCATAAACCCTGGGGAAGCGTAAACAACCGGGGAATCATACCGCCGGACGTCGGCAATGAGGAAGGAACATGAGAGATCGACCGGGCCGAGTTTGAGAGTAGGGTTGGGCCGAGTCGCCACCCGTGCCATGATTGATAAAACGTCAAACCCACTCGAAGAGTAGATTGGGAAGCCAAAGGCGGAGGGGTTAGCAAGTCGGGTAGATATCTGATCCAAGACTCTGGAGGATCCAGGCATCGAAGCGTTAGTGACGTTGTTGGAGAGCATTGCCATAGACCGTAGCTGGTCGAGGTTGATCTGAGTATGGACATCATGACCATCCAACTCTTGGGCAGCCTCCTGCTGAGGGGGTAATGGGGCGGGGCCAAGCGGGTAAGGGGAGTGGGTGGCGTTCGTCTCGACGAGAGAGGAATATGGAGTGTAGTAATCGCTTGACGAAGCCGGTAGAAGGCTAGGACGATAGGGATTCGACGGTTCATCTTACAGTGGATTCACTACGAGAGGGCGAAAGCTTACTGGTCGCTGAGTGAGAATGGGTAGAGCGAGCTGGATAGCCAGTTCGGAGCAGGATCGCCAGATGGTTGAGTTTGGGAGAAAGGAAGGACCTCTGCACCGCCACCTGGGACTACTGTGGGGGTGCCGGAGGCCATGAAATACGGGAGCTGGAATTGGAGAGGGGGAGAGTCGCCAGAGACATGTGGGGTAGAAGACTGGTCGCCGTTTTCGTCGGACTGAGGGGGATGGGAAGAGAAATTTTGGTGAAATTGGTGGCGGTCGTCCTGAGAGACCTCACGGCCATCGTGTAGGAGATAGCGCACGAAAGGCATTGGGTGCGACGGCCCAGAGGAGGGGCGGGAGGCGGAGGAGGAGCAAGGACGATCTAGTCTCTACGGGGAACGGACGAGACCCCTGGAGCGATCACACGTCAAGCAGAACGGGGGTGCGGCTGCAATATTAATCCCCTCCCCCGTCCGCGTACAGGAAAAAAGTCGACGAATACACGCTTGGTCCTCCGTTCTCCTCTCTCCAAGAAGGACCATCCCAAAGGCGACCAGTCACTGTAGTCACCCGCCTATCCAGGCCTATCCGTATCATCCTCCAAGTCAGCACCGCTACACTATTGCGCACAGACGTGCTCATACCACTGTCACCCAGACACGTTCTACAATCCGGGCAATACCAACCCCAACCCCCGCCTCAGGTCACCTGTGTAGAACGCCGCTAGGACAGAGCAAGTGACGCTGGATTGTGCGCCACAACCTGGTCGCTCCTCGTCGTCCATCGGTCCAATCGTGTGCTACTGCTCGGGTTGTACGCTACCGCCTACAAGTCATTTTTCTCTCTCTCTGCACGCCCGCTCTTTGTACCCGCCTGCAACTTGACCAGGAACAATCATGCTTCCGCGCGGTCAATCACGAACACGAGGATGAACCGATAAGGATTTGCGGTAAAGCTGACGCTCGCTTGCACCTGCCGCCCAAGCCCCTTGGCATTGCGGTCTTTGTTCGCACCGACGCTGATATATTAAATTTCAAACTTGTAAACGGCCTGGGCGGTCCTTCCGTACGTACACCCCTTCATTTTTACAACGAGGACCGCCACCATCGTCAGCAAAGGAACAGTCGCCACCGCCAACTACGATAGCCCCTTGATCCCAAACGAAGACTGCCCATAATCCACAATGTTCCACCTCGACCTGATCGGATACTAGAACCGTCGGATTTCTCACGGCCTGGCGTCTCCTCGATTCGTCTCCCTGCTCCGTCGCTCGCGCTAAGCAAATACCACCCCCTGCGACCGCCGCTGCCTTCGACACGTGGCCAATTCCACGGTTGTCATGTTCGTTGTTGTGTATGATGCCCAGCTCCGTTAATTTCTTTGTGTTCCCCATGGAAGTGATTACCTCGGGTTGAAACTATGTAACGTTACCTCCAATTTTCACGTCTCAATGACAGTCTTTAATCTCCCACGTGGGCAGCCTAATCACCGATTACTTCCATCTCGCACTGGCCCCCTTTCTGTCGGACGCTGTCTATCGGCCTCGACCGTACGTAGCTTGGGCGGCGTCTGGTGTGAATCCAGACCTACGTGCCGACAATCGTTTTCCCTCCGCGAATGGCTTGGTATTAATCGCAAGTTTGCATCATCTCCGCTAGCCACCCTGCCGTTCCTGACCCACGTCCTGGCTGTAGAGCACGTCGAAATTTCTCCATGTTCACACCCCACCGTCCGCATCCCTGTCAGATAATGGGATTGACATTAGTCGTGTCCTGACGTGCGATCACCCAATCCTTGACTTTAGTTGGATTTCAGATCTTGTACCTGACCTCACTCATTCCAGATCCTCGCAAACTGTGATGGGTGACTTTTTCCCAAACTCCCAAAGTGCGCTCTAAACCCCGTCGCCAAATCGGTGGTCATGAGGTTCCCATTGGGAGTGTGACTATCGTCCGCCGCCAGACCTGACCCCTGCTAAAGAGTTCCTGCGCTACCTTTCGGTTGTGCCACAGAGACTAAGATCAAAGTTTGACGGCTGGACGTGTTTCCGTGCCAGCATTCTGTTGGTACCTGTCCCCGTTCTACAGCCAGGAACCATGAACAGTGATACACTTAAAAGAGGTGGAA
>QFEV01000181.1:4309-20895 GCA_003316405.1 Thelephora aurantiotincta
GCTACCAGGGTGTCGGGGGGTATATATGCCGCGCGCAATTCGCCGATGGTGGGGTCGAGGAAAAGAGGGGTGGTCTCTGACTCTTGTTTTACGTTGTTTTGGGTCAAAAAAGGTGATGCATTTCCAGGCAGAGTCCCTTCTGAACTTGGAGCGAAATCCGGCCGACGTACAGGTACTAGCGGTCCGGCTAGCTCCCGGTGGGGGTTCTCTCTTGTGGCCCTGCTATCCACGAATGCTAGGGTGGGGTTCATGTCAGACGGGCAGGTGGCGTAGACACTCGGGTTCGTACCATGCGACTCTACCTCTACCGCGTCATAACTTGGGGGCAGGTCGGAATAACGACGACGAGGGCTCGTGGAATCCTTTCATTGTGTAAGTAGGGTCTCCAGGTATCCATGGACGGTTTAGAGGGCACACCTTTACGGAACTGTTCGAGGGGACGATCATCTCGCGAGGCGGGCGAGGCCTTGATGGAAGACCAAGCTGTATGAACTCCCGGGAGTTTTTATATTGCCTGGGTAGACAAAGGTCGCCTCCGCCAAGGGCGTAGATCGAACGGGAGCGCTAAACGCATCGCACACCAGAGAGCCGGCGACTGCGAGGCCAACATCGCCTCTGCTTTGCAGACCCATCAAAGAGTTGCTGTAGGGTAGACGTAATTCGGCTCTGAGGGAAAGGCTGTGTCAGAACAGCTTTGCGTGGGCAGGTGGATGTCATAAAGATTCGCCGAAGACTGCGGATGACTCCAAGTCGATCATTCGTGGGACGTGCAGGCCGCGAGGAGGATCTCTGGGCCCTTGGCGCCCACCGGTACTGCGCAAGTGCAGCGCCCGCTCGGTGTTTGGCTTCCACGACGGCGTACCAGCGTGAAATTGGACAAGGGTCTGATAGGATTCGAAATACGGCATCGGCGATGACCTGCGCAGCAAGTTTCACCACTCCGCCCAAACTCTACCACTCGCTTCGGATGCTTTTTCATGAACGAGCTGTCGACGTTGTTTCCTTGCATTGAGCCCGGTCGTAGAACGTGCAGTTGCCACGCCCGCATTGTACGTACCTCGCGGCGGCGGAGCCGTGAGACTTATCATTGACACCCCAGTCTTCCTGGAGTCTCTCTGGGGTTAATTCCACAGATTCAAGCTTCCAATGCGGCTACCTCGAGGTTCCATTATTAGACTATCACGATAGCTCCGCCGGAACGGCACGTCTCGCCTTGATCAAATATTCCGCGACTGTCCCTGAAAAACGGGGTACCATCTTTTTCAATCCAGGTGATTCGTTCCATCGATCGCTCGTGGTCCTCCATTAATGTCCTGCCTTTGTAGGTGGACCCGGCGGTTCAGGATTCGACGCAATTTTAGGGTACGGTCACCTAGTCAGTCAAGCCCTCCGGGGTGCCTATGATTTAGTCACCTGGGATCCTCGTGGAGCCTGCCCACGCACATCGTAGGTCCACGATCTTGTTCTGATACGATTGACCGAGCGCGCGTCATTGCCAGCCCTGGGGAGGTGTATTGCGGGGTCTTGGAATCATACCGCGGTTCACTATATCAACGAAGTGATCTCCAGAAGGTTCGACGAGACCTCGAGCAACTGTCCCCGCAAGCTGACCTCGCCGAACGGAAGTTCAAGGACTTCGTGGGGTGTTGCCAGAATGGACCTTCCGGACCATGCTTCAGGTATCTCGGAGAGAGTTCCAATGCCCGGGACCCCGTCACGCTGACTTTGTTCCATCTTAAGTGGCTCCCGAGCTCTGCCACAAGGGATCCGAAGTTCCCGTTGCCCCCGGCTTCCTAAGGAGTACGGTTTCTGACTTTGACTTTCTTGAAGTTCGGTTGATGACCATGCGACAGGCTAGCTTCTCGATCTTATATACCTCCTGAGGACGTGGAGTAAGTAGGTGGTCAGTTTCATTTACCAATACGTGGGGTTCGTTTTGCGAGGCTCGAAAGTTCACATCATTACGATTGATGGGTGTGCCAACTATAAGTAAAAAATCGTTATCGACTCCCCGCCCTTGCTGGTCGAGGTTGGCGACATTCCCTCCTCGAACTTGACTCCTTATTCGCAAGCGGCCATTGCCGGAGCAGACGACTTCAACGATAGTAAGGCAACGATCAGAGGTCTGTTTGACACAATTATGGAGGGGTTCTTCCTACGTGTAAGTTTTCTGCCATGGGCTCATCTGTTTGAAAAAGGCAGCCAACTTACTCGGTAGCAACGCTTTCTTGCCTGAGCAACTCGGGTTCGGTCACACTCCGATTGTTCAGTTGTCGTCTTGCGCTTACGGCGTTTTGAACAATTACTTCGCGAACCCCACGGTCGGTGCTGTTTCCTGGCGTACTCTGGGTGGGCAACTTTTGCCGGTTGCATTCGCGAGTTTTATTTGCAAAAGGGACGTAGTACTCGGTGCCCAGTAGACGACACCAATCTCTTTCCTGTCCTGAACGGAACCACGAACGTTTCCAGGCGGTCAGATTTCGTACGTAGGTGGTGGCGATAACACCGGGCCACTTTCTGCTAAGTGTCCCTAACGAAAAATACCCCCAATGTGCCAGACTCTCTCATTGCAGTGACTCTGATCTTGACATTCAAACTTGAAAGTACCTCCGTACACTTGTTATTTAATTCAGATGTGATTTGACTTCACGTCTAATGGGCACCTGATGCTAACTCAACTCGCAGCTGTCTGTAATGTAGCGGATGACTTCTCCAGGCGTTGGCACACTCTGATGTCCGGATCATTGTTTCGCGTAAGGCGGATCCCGCACGGAATTACTACCATGGTCGGTGATTTCGTCGATCGACCCTCACTTGATCTGCACCACGACGCTATGGCCACCGACGAAGACATCGAGGCTCTCTCTGTGCTTGGAGGCTATCTGATTTTCTCGATTCTCCAGCGTCGACCGTTACCCAAAATCTTGACATTGATTGAGGCTGGCGCACCGCTGTGGTATCAGGACGACGAGGGAACTTCGCCGCTTCACGCTGCCGCATACGTCGAGGACGATCAGCTCGTTCGCATTCTGATCGAGAAAGGAGCGATTTGGAACGCGGGTGGGGTGAACTGCGTGGAACGCCGAGACCCTCCTCATCCTCTTTGTTCTTTGCAGTTGATAATTTGCACAACACCGCCGCAGATATCGCATTGTCAATGAATAATGAAAACTGCTATCGGCTGATACGTGATGCTGGAATCAGATCTGGTGAGCCGACGAACATTGTTCTTTCGTGCCAAGCCAAGTGTCTGCTGACCGTCGTCGGTCTAGAATTGTTACTAGATCTCATCTCTTCAAAACCCTCCCTACCCGCTTCCATTGTCCTGAGAGCGGTGGATGATACTGCTACTGGGTCAACAGAGGCATTCCTCTCCTCCAAATTGCATTACACGCGAGACGAGAACGGACAGGAAATATGCCTGCTGCGCGAGGGTGATAGGGAAGTCGGAGTGATGATGGGCTGGGAACGGGATATCAGTAAAGATTTGTCCCTGTATCCCTCGCGAAGATCTGCTCAGGAACCGTTAGGATCCCTCAAGTGCGAGAAACGGTGAAATTGTTGTGCGCTGATCACCCAAGGTTGAACGATGGACTGAGGATCCTAAACGTAGGGTTTGGCCTCGGGATTGTAAGTCTGTTCGACCGCCTTCGTCCTTCCGTTATTCAACTCACAGAAACAATGGTAAAGATAGATTCGTTCTTCCAAGAACTTTCGACCCCTCCAGCATCGCATGTCATAATTGAAGCCCATCCGGACGTTCTAGAGTACATGAGGTCTCAAGGGTGGTACTCAAAACAGAACGTGAAGATCCTGGAGGGTAAATGGCAGGATTATGTCAATTCACCTGAATTACTGGGTATCGGGGGATTCGATGCCATCTACACTGACACATTCTCTGAAGAGTATACAGGTATGGTCGTTCACCCCATAAACCGCGAATGACGAGGTTGAATGTAGCGAACAGAGCTCCACCAGTTCTTCAAGCGGCTTCCAGATCTTGTCAGCGGCCCTGAATCACGTTTTAGCTTCTTCAACGGTCTGGGAGCAACCAGTGCGTGTCCGATGATGATGGGGTCGTCTCTTCTCTGACCGCTTTGCAACAGACGTTCTTTTCTACGACGTTTACACGAACGTTTCGGAGATGCATCTGAATGATCTTGGGCTGGACGTAAGCTGGACACAGCTAAGCGTCATTCCGAAGGTGACTGAGGACAGATGGGGAGGTAGCCTCCAGTATTTTTCCCTTCCCTTCTACCAACTACCTGTCGGGAAGATGCACCTTGTCTAGAGTACTGATGCAAGTGTTCCGCTGTAAATTCTAAAAAGTGGTATTCGATTCAGAATCACGGGCAACCGCAGGGAGTGGCGTGACTGGGCTCGCACGTGACCTCATGTAGCGCGGGTGGTCTTTCGTCGTTCGGGACAGGTCCCCCACCTCGCTGATCTCCGACGACGACGATAATGGTCTCGAAAAGAACGACCAGGACGACAGCGACGGTCCCACAAAAGCAACCCAGGAAGCTCACAGATTATTTTCTGCGCAAAAGCACCGATACCGCAACTTCGACGCGCTCTTCACCCCTGCACAACTTATCCAGCTCTCCTCCCGTCTCAGATCGCGGGCCGGTCAAGAACGAAGTTCCCGCCACCCCCACAACGTTGCATACCACTCGAAGATCTTCCCGACTTTCTGTTCTGAAGAGTGGCGACATCGATACTTTGTTGGGATCCTCTACTCGTACCTCCGCTTCGGGCAAATCCGTTGACCGGAGCTCTGTGACATCCATATCTTCTGTCTCCCTCAGTTCTTCAAGCAGGAGATCTGGTTCTACCCCATCTGATGAGCACAGGGTTACACGCTATCGTACAAGGCGGACAGGTCCTGACGGAGCCTCAGGTAGTCGTCTATCAGCTCCGTCGGTAAAACCTCGTTTCGTCTCGCTACAAATTTCGCCTGCTAAGCCACCCACGAAACGGAAGGCTTCGAGTTGTTACTCTCTCGAGGAGTCGGACAGCGCTGTCTCTGCCCCACGGGTGACTTCGTCCAATCCACTCTTAACGAAGGAGAATTTACCGCCCGTACAGAACGAGCGGTCATCTCTATCCCCCGCCTCCAAAAAACTCAAACTTGACCCCACGTGCTCTGTCGTCTACGTTCCTAGCAGTTTGTCCGAGGAACACGAACTAACCCTTCCTCCACTCGTGAAGCGGCTCCCAGATGTCAGGGAGAATGTTCAACGATGGCGCGCCTCTAGCATGTTATTTCCTCCCCTATCTCCCCTCGATATCCAAATGGAGGATACGCCCGCTCGGGGTGGTGTTGACGACGAACCCATGGACGATGACTTTGTTCCGTCGAGCCAGTCACAACCATACCTAGAATCCGTCTCCTGCATCCTACCGACACCCAGTCCGGAATTGCCGGTGGAAGATCTTGATGCAGTTATGTCATCAAAATCGTCTTCCCTGACTCCCTTGGGATCCACCCCTGCCCATCAATCGCCTGTTGCTTCACCGCCACAATCCTCACCTCCACGCAAATCGAGCGCGAGCTACCATCCATTGTCCCCTCCTCCTAGTGACCTTCCCGAAGAACCTATGACAGACGTTGTCGAAGACGACGATGATATAATCGCCCGATTAAAAGCCGAGGTTGCTGCAGAGCTTGCTCTGGAGGTTCCTCACCCGCATGGGTTGTCATCACCCGACATAAGTGACGACTCGAGTAGTGAAGAGGAGCTTCGCTGGCCTCCGGGTGCCAGGAAACCTTCTGCGTGCGTATCTTCTCGTTTCTTTCAAAACCGATGATTGACTCAAATTTTCGACTAGGACAACTCATATCCCCATAGCCTTATTCTCAAACAGCGGTCGCCCCACGCGTCAACTCAAGGCACCCGTGCGGGAACCAGTAATTCTCACCAAAGCTCCAAAGAAGTCCGCGGACCCCATCAAGGAGCTTTATAAGCAATACAAAAAGGCTGAGAGGGATGGGTATAGCGCGACTGACCTTCGGAGAGCCGAAGAGCACATCAATGCAATCAAGAATATGAAGATAGATGATCCCTTAGAAGGCATACTAGACGAAGGCCCCATTTCGACCCGGGGTAGCATTGTCAAACGGGAGGAGTCTATGTCTGCTGTTCTGGATAGCCAGGCGGTCATGACTATCCTTGGAAAGGATGAAGGCGCGGCGGTGGGACAAATTCTGCAGAACGACAAGCGCAACAAAGTCGTGAGGCCGCGGGAAAATACCAGTATCGAGTTGTTTGATCAGGCCGAGAGTAACCTCGAGGGCAGCAAAGGCATCAAGTTAATCACTGCAGACGCGTCTGACCCGGTGTTTGTGAGGTTCAAAAATGCGGTGGATGGGAACGGTAAGTGTGACATCGGCGCATACAACTTCAATCAACACACTTGTCTGATCGAAGCGTGTATTAGACGTGCCAGCCGTCAAGTTGATGCTTGATCATGGGCTGTTAAAACGGATCAAGCCTTCAAACCGTGGATCCTGCCTGCGTTGGATGCTTGAGCAAGGTGACATTATAGTCTTGTTGCTTAGAGTATCTACAAATATTCACATCTTCACGCTTGTAGCCTTCACCTCGAGTGACGAAGTGATGCAAGAGGCGGCGTACCACGCCTTGTCTACGTCACGCTTCGATCACCCATTGCCCCTTGTCACGTTTGTGTCGACGCTCGTGGCACTTGGGGCAAGGCCAGGCGTACTTGTCGCCGCTGGCTTCGACGTCAAGTCTCTCAACGTGTGCCACACGAGGGCCCAGCGGGAGTTGTTATTTGGAGAGTGGTTGATTCTTGTGGAAAGGCTGTCGCGGTACGGAGCCTCCTCCCTTTTTTCCGTCCTTGGCTGAGTTTCATCTTGCAGCAGTATGACTTTTGACAATGTCCCTGGGATGATTACCTTGCTCTGTCTTGTTGCCCTTGACAAGTCTCTCGACCAATCATCGAGGTGGCTGGTTACAACGACCATCGACACGGTGGCTGAACGCGCCGTGTCGCCTGAGATGGTGAGGTTTTTTTGGGATGCTCCCCACGTCTCCTACCTCACGATTCATATAGGAGCGTTTTGTATGCATCTCTCTTCTCAAACTTGCATCTGATTTCTCGATGTCAAATAAGGCCGCTCTCGTGTTAGTGCTAGGTAATGGTTCTCCCACGATTCGACGCATCTCGCGTTGGTTATCGGCCGCCCTGCTCGTCGAGGATATCGTCATACCTGAGGTGAGCCAATTTTTGCATCAGAGGTCACACTCAACATTGACGTCTCACCAGGACCTGGGCGCGGTCGTCCCTGCATCAAAGATACGGAGGTACTTAGAGCCTCCGCAAGGGGGACTGATGGAAAATCAAGTGGCTGAGGAGGTTGACTTTGAAAACGTCACCAACAAGGTGACACTCCTCAGCGTGGCCTTGACGGACATCACCCGGCAAATAGAACAAGAGATTCGGACGGGCGTCAGCGACCTGAACGCTGTCAGTGCACATTTGGCCAGCCTGCATGCCAAGATTAGTGAGCATCCATTGTACACACCTACAACATGGGCTTTGCACGTTGACTTTCATCTATGTGACGTGTCTCAATTCAGTCGACACGCGCGCGGCACACCTCGACCGCTCAAGGGTGAAAGCCGCGTTGCAGACTTTGGCATTCCGCATTCGCTACCAAGTCACCGCTGCACAAGATTCGGGTGTTCATCGTGGCAAACTGCAGGCGTACTGGGCCCCGTCCAGCTCACAGTAGATTCACATCTTCCCTTCTTTTCGCTTTCGTTGCTGGTTCCCGTTCGTCCTTCTGCTCCCCGCGTCTGAAGGTTTGTAGATTACACTTACAGCTTAAAGTTATAGGACATTTCGTTAGGATCCCTCCGCTCAGTACCCTTACACCTCGAGCTGTTAAATAATGTTGGTACCGTAGCAGTTGCTTAGTAATCAAGCGCACACCTCTTGGCCGTTCATCTCCACACCTTGTACATTCCTATAAGACCACGTACCTTCGTCCCCTCGCCCATCCCGCACACACGTGCACATTCTCTCTCTCGACTACCACGACTCTGAAAACGACGAACGTACACTCATGGCCCAAGATAAGCTTCTGCCAAACGGCACCCCGAGCTATGAACGGGTACAGGTCATAGACGACCAGAAGAAGTTCACGTCAGCCTGCACATCGCTTCCGTCGTTTGACTCGTGTACATTGGACGCTGACCCTACGTCTATTTTGCAGGCCTGGCCTTACGAAACAGATTTCGAAGTGGGGTTTGGGTGATGCTGGATTCAACTACAACCTGGTGGCTGTCTTCGGCTCACAGTCAACCGGAAAAAGTAACTTCCACGTTGTAATGTTTTCGACTGAGGCTCGGTTGGCTGACGAGGCACGTCGAAACAGGTACGCTACTGAACCGATTGTTCGGCACAGATTTTGATGTTATGGATGAGACGAAGAGGCAGCAGACTACCAAGGGTGAGTGTATATTTCGCTATCATCTGCCCCCTGTTTGCTCTGTTCGTCGACTGACTACTTTGCTATCGTGGCACTTGCTTCGTACTCCCACATGGCGTGGTGTGGATGACAGGTATCTGGATGTGCAGAGGGAAGAACATGAATGCACTGGTTATGGATGTGGAAGGAACGGATGGCAGGGAGCGTGGTGAAGATCAGGTACCGTAGTGGCAAACTGCTCAGGCGGTCTTTTCGGCGATTAAGCTCAATCAACGTAGGACTTCGAGCGAAAGTCGGCTCTCTTCTCTCTCGCTTCTTCGGAGGTCCTCATCGTCAACTTGTGGGAACATCAAGTTGGTCTGTATCAGGGCGCGAACATGGGTCTACTCAAAACCGTGTTTGAGGTCAACCTGGGTCTGTTTGGCAAGCCCGCTTCGGACGGGTGTGTTTTTTTTCTTCATCTCTCCTTGCTCTTCCATTGATGACAGTATTCAGGACACATCAGAAAACCCTCTTGCTTTTCGTCGTCCGTGATCACCTCGGCACAACACCGATGGAGAACCTTATCACTACCCTCACCTCTGATATGGAGAGAATCTGGGATGCCATTTCAAAGCCAACAGAACTCAGAGACCGCCAATTGGGAGACTACTTCGACCTCTCGTTCACCGCTCTCTCCCACAAACTCCTCAGACCTGACGTGTTTGAGGCCGATGTCAATCGGCTGCGCGGTCGTTTCACAGACAAGACTCGGGACGATCACGTCTTCAAACCCGCTTATCACAAACGTATCCCCGCTGATGGTGTTGCATTCTATATGGAGGGTATCTGGGTATGTGCCTTCGGCGGCCTAGGCCGGAGCTGATCACTCGCTCACACAATCCGATAGGAACAAGTACAATCGAACAAGGACCTTGATCTGCCCACGCAGCAAGAACTCCTGGCCCAGTTCCGATGCGATGAGATCTCTACCCAAGCCCTTGCGGATTTCAACGAACAGTCCAAGTCCCAACGCAAACCGGTCGAGTCTGGCCGGGTCGTCGAAGGATTGGGCAGGATGATGCAGGGTTGGTGGACAATAGCCCTGAGTAATACCAGTTTTCGTTCGGGTCTCGACGAAGATTGACATTCACACAGCTCGCTATGACCAGAACGCTTCCCGTTACCATAAGGGTGTTTATCAGCGGAAGCGCGCGGACCTCATCGGCGTCATGGAATCGACCCTGTCCCCTCTCTTCCTCGGTCAACTCAAGAATTTGCACAAGTCATCCTTGGTTTCATTCAAGCGTGAAATGCTGGAGGGTATGCGTGGCGACAACTACAACTTTGCTGAGATAGTCAGCGGTGGTCGCTCGAAATTTGAGCAGGCATTCCTGACCGGTGCGAAGGAGCTGCTGATCGAGGGTGTCGATTGGAGTTACGACGAGGAATACTTGCTATTCCAAGAGGAGATCCAGGCGGTGGCTGATCAGTGTAGGAAGGATGAGACAAAAAAGATGGTTAACGTCATCGAGGTAGGTCTCTTTGTGCTTGTGCTGCTATGCTATCACAACACTTCAACTCCCTTCACAGAGGAACTTCAAACGGTCCATCTCCGAACCCGTGGAGCTCGCTTTGATGAAGCCGACTCCAGATCTGTGGGACAAGGTTCTTACTGCCTTCCGTAGGACTCTTGTCAAGTCAGAGGCAGCCTACCTCACCAAGGCCAAGAGTGAGCCTTTATATTCTCCGCACTTGCCAATCGTTTGACCTGTCCATAGGTTTTAACTGCACGGACGACGAAAACATGCACTCCTTGGCAATCCTGCGCCGCCGGGCGTGGCAGGTACTTCGCGCGAAGGTGGACGAACAGACTGCGGACGCTGCTATCATCAATAAGCTCAGAACACACTTCGAGGAGAAGTTCCGTTACGACACGGCCGGTGTTCCACGGGTTTGGCGGCCGGATGACGACATCGACGGCGCGTTCAAGGTCGCTAAGGACAGTGTAGGTTCATCCATTGACGGTTACCACTCGTGAACCACGGCTAATTCCTCGCCGCGATAGACCCTTGTCCTGATCCCGATCTACTCTAAGATCAAACCCGTGGATACCTCGCTTGAGTATTCGTTGCCCTCGGAACCCCTCAACCTTGCCGGCGAGACAGAAGAGTTCGACTTTGAATCCACGCTCACGATTTTCTCGGAGACGAAGTCTCTTGATATCTCAAACCGATTCCGTAAGGATGCAGACGCGTATTATGTTGAGGCGAAGAGGAGTACCGTTTCGGGCATCGCCCAGATTCCGTACTGGATGTACGGAGTGCTGGTCGTATTGGGTTGGAACGAGGCCATGGCGATTCTGTTCAGCCCGTTGTACTTTACGACTGCGATCATCGGGTTGATCTCCGCGTGAGTTTCCGTTTGCCTCCCCACCTTTTCCCTTTCCCCATTGACTTTGGCCACCCTTAGCTATGTTGTCTACTCGCTTAATCTTGCCGGTCCCTTGATGCAAGTAGGGAAGACGGTTGGCGGCGAGGTATACCGACAAGGCCACGAACGTCTGAGGGAACACTTCTCTCAACCACAGCCTGTCCGCACGCAACCCACGCGTGTCAAGAAGGAAGAACCCTTGGACCAGGACTACGATTCCGTACCGAGAAACCGTACGCGCGAGATGAGGGTCCATTAGACATCCCCCACCCTCCGCTCCCCTCTCGCCGGGTCTTACCTGGAACCGTAAATGTTCTCGCAACTATGACGCCTCGTCCCGCTCATCATTCATCCCCTCACTATCTCACCCAGATGATTCGATACATCTGCGCCAGTCTAGAGTTAATGTAATGTTCGTTCCTTCTGTCATCCTCAGTCTTCCCCTCCTTCTGGGTTCGGTGTTCTGTTTTGTATTTTCCGATTCGATACTCCCCTTCGCTCGCCATAATGTGATTTGTCTTGAGAGGAAAAATGTTAATGTACAGATGCTATTTTCATTTGCCTCGAATTCCCTTAGTTGCGAGGGAGCCCAACATTCCCCAAAGTGAATCAGTCCAGTTTCGCATCAGGTCAAGTATGCGATGAATCGAAGTGTTCGGATTGGTCAAATATTACCGACGGCATAATGCATGTCCCTCGAAGTGAAACGTCCTGCGTGCTACTAACGTCCTAAGGGTCCATATTCATGTCGTCCCCAACCCCAGCCTCTTGTCCCTTGTCTTCATCATGGGCTTCTGCTTCATTACCCCTCTCGTCGACACTTTCTTGATCGTCGCGGGTGATACGCGGGAACAACGTCCCTACACAGTTTGGCGTACCGCAATAACACTTCCCGTTCACGACGTCCTCCCGTACCTCAATCTTCGCAGCCTGGAAGACGAACGTAGTCATGAGACCCTCCGCAAGAAACTCCTCGAGCCATGACCACGCACCTCGTCCAAACTTCCGAAATAGGAGAAATGGAGCTCTTGATTCTCCTCGACGGGTTCGAGGGTGAAGAGGGCGAGGACGCACTTCCTCTTTGTGTGCTCGTTGATCACGACGTTCTTCATCCAGCAGTTCGGAGCGCAACTGTGGTTCTGTACAGGGGTGTCAGTAGGTCACAGAGAATACACCAGAAAATAACAAACCAAGAACCGAGTGAACTGTGGGCTGTCTTGTCAACGATGCAATATGAAGGAGAATCGAAACACGTACGTTTCCGATGTGGAAGGCGTCCACGACATAGTTGTTCCCTTGAAGGTCAAACAGATATGTCCGACCATATTCGTTGTATAACCTAAGTGTCGCTGCTTCTCAGCAAAAGCACCTAATACAGCTCTCGACACGTACCTCCGAGATTCACCAACAGCCTCCGTGATCAATTCCCCAGAGTAGATCCCAAGGAATGTTCCAGCCTCCATCCTCTCACCCGCGAAGACACCTGTGAGATGGGATTAACAAACAGTTCGGGAACAGTGTGGCAATAATGTACCCCAGCCCTTTTGTTCTGTCTTGACAATATTAATTCGAACCTTCCGTCCATTCTGTACCACCTGAAGATACAACGATAAACCGGAAGCAAATATGATATCCTTGAGCCACTCACCCTGTTCCTGCACTTGCTAGTGCACCGGCAGAGGTCATTACACTCCACAATTGTCTCATCCCAATTCTTCAAGATCCCATCCTCGTCATAGCTGAACCCAAAACCTGACTGCACACCATCTGGCCACAGGTTCTTCTGGCGCCTTAGACAGACACAGGTGGTGGATACCGGATTACACCCCCCAATGCAATCACACCCAACTAGCTTGTTGTAGTCAGGAGGAGGGACATCCCCATGATACCACAGCTTGTTGGAATAAAAGAACTCCCAAGGTGGAGTAGGCTCATCATCAATTTCATTGATGACTGTGATGGGGGGAGCACCTGGCTCATCCTCAGCAGTGTTTTCAGCAATCACTGCCTCAAATATCCTCCTGAAAACCAGTGACTCCTTAACAGACTCAGGTAAGTTGTTCAAGTAGTCAAGTAGGTCAGTGGGGAGATCAGAGAGGGGACAGCACATAGGGGAAGGAATGAGGCCATTGATGGCAATCCCAGAAGATGTAGATGGAAGCCCAGAACTCTGCCCCATGGACTTAGCCAATGTGATGCAATGTGGCTGGGTCTTAAACAGATTGTTAAGTCTCTAGAAATAAGGTAAAGAGAGAGAGAATGTACCTCAGCATCAACTATAGATGATTCATGGGAGTGGCTAATCTCCTCCCCTTGAACTTCCTCAGAGGGTAGGTCTGGTATAGGAAAGCCTCTCTGTGAACGGATCATGTCCAGGAAGGGAGGTTCTCTCTTTTGTGAGCGGTCCAAACATCCCTTTAGAATATTTGCCCTCAAGATAGTAGAATGATCTATATCTGGGGTATGGCCATTATCCATATCAGAGTCACCAGTCAGGTCAACAGTCCCAGATATCTAAAGAGAGTATCAGACAGCTGTTAGGGGTGGGGGTATATTGTTGCTTACCTGTGGGGTTTCTACTCCATATTGTAGGTGATGGGGAGCAGTGGCATTAGTTGGAGAAGGTAATCCAGTCCCTGATCCCCCCTCTGGATGGGCACTTAATGGGGCTAGGGGGGTTGGGATGGGAATTTGGGGCAATGTTGCCTGAACAGACCACAGAATAGAAGCATTAGCATCCCCAAAGATGCCACCAGGTCCACCATAGAGAAGACATCTCACAGTAGGAGTGGGGTGTTCAGAAATTGGGATGTGATGAAGGGGGGAGCTTGATGAAGAGGGGGGAGGGGGATCACTGTCATATACTTCATGTGCTTCCTCTGCCAGTTGTCCCTCTTCAGGTTCAGAGTCTTGAACAGGTTGAAGAGTATGGGGAGGGTAGGTTGGGTCAGTTGGAGAGGAAGAAACTCTAACATTTGAGGGTGTCCTCTCAATTGCATCAATAGTAGGGTCAATTTGGGGGTGTGGGGGAAGGGAAGAGGGGAGAGGTAGATCTTGAGGTAGAGGATGGTGGATTAGATCATCAACATCCATCATGATCTCAACCTCATCAGGAGAGGATACCCCAAGGGGGTGGGAAGGAAGGGGAGGGGGATCTAGAGGATCAGGATTGCCTCCCATCTTGGTGGCCTGGCCTGACCCTCCTGGGATTGGTTGGGCAGGGGGAGAGTGGGGAGGTTCAGGGAGGTCCTCAGCTTCACTGGATATGATCTCAATGATCTCTGGTTGAGTTCTCAATGAAGGTTGATTTATCCTGGTAAACCTTGATGAATCAGCTTCATCTGAATCAGGGATCTCAATGATTTCCTTTGAGGTTGGCTTCTGGGTACCCTCTCCCTTTGATGATACTGCAAATTTTTCTTGATCAACATGTGGTCAAGAGATGAAGATATAGGAGCATACCAGGTTTTTTACCAAGTCTATGCTTTTTATGTTTCCTAGATGGGGGAGAAACCAGAAACCTTGATAGCCTAGGGGATGGAGTTGAGTTCTGTGGATTTCTTGATGATCCCTTCATTCAAAGTCAGTATATGTTACCCCTGAGGAACAAAGCATTCACTAACCTGTGTAGGCTGCCACATGTTATCTAGGGTCTGAGACTGTACAGCCTTGGAACTTATCCGTCTCTTTTTCCTTCCTGACAGTAGAGGAGTCCTTGCAGATATACTGGGACCCTCTTCCTGGTCTGAGCCAGGGAGAAAGAGTGGTAGGTGTTCTCTATGTGTGGCAGGGGAGGATTGGTGCTGTGAATCAGAGAGTGGCATACGCCTCTTCCTGTATGACAAGGGATTCATAGTGATTGTAGGGTTTATATGGGGGAGGGTAGGTGACCCAGTGGTACAAAGCTGGTCAACCTCTTCTGACCCTGTGGGAGACAAACTCTTGTTTCTTTGTGGTTCTGAACAGATGGGATGTCAGTTATATCAGGAAAGTGCAAGGAACTAAGGATGTGACAAACTTTCTTTCAAAAACGCCCAGGTAGGCAGAGGAGAGGTCATGTCGATGCGCGGTGCAGATGCGCGATCAACGACTCCAAGCTTGAAGCACAATTCCCACGGTACGGTTCAATAGGCGCGCGACTGGCTCCTGACACACCACAGGTGACGGCGGCTACACAACCTCAGGCGTTCAGGTTATTGGGGGTGGGAGGTTATTGACATATACATATTCATATACACATCTATATACATCCATGGTATGTGCCTCAAGCCAGGACTAATGGTTCAAAAACCTCAGATAAAAGAAAACAAGACGATAACAGCGGTAAAATCGAGAACCACGGGAAAGTCCCAGCAAGTCGTTCGTGGGAGGGTGTTGTTTCTGGGTTCCAAGCCACCTTTGAAGGACCGCTCGCGAGAGAGGGGTCAAGAGGCTTCCCATCCCCGGCCAAAAACGTCAAGATTTTGGGCGGACGATGGGGAACCGAGAAGATAAGATAGTGTCCGGGCACTGAGAGAGCTTCGATGTCTTTGTCGGTGACCATAGCGTCGTGATGCAGTTAGTAAGATCAAGCGAAGACCGACTGATGATTAAAATTGCCGATCATGGTAACTTTGCACGAGCTCCACCTCACGCGACACGATATCCCAATGCGCCCTGGGTTTTGCCGTCGCTTATTAATGTATATACATACATCTATACACAACCCATATCTACATGCCTCAAGGTAATACAGGTGAAACCTTACTATATCAGCCATCAGAAACACAACCCGTAATCATCACAAAACGCTCCTCACAAGTTCTTCGTGTGAACGACCCTCGCGAGGTGTCGGTTCCGGTATCAGGTTTAGGTAGCCTGTCAGGAAGACTCTCATGATGAGGTTCCATTGCCGCATTGTCGAGGAGTCAAGCGCAGTGGCATCGTCCTATGAAGAGCGGCGAGATCAGTGAAGGGTACGGGAAGTCCCTATATCCACCGACTCACCGAAAGCTTGTGCCATACCCTCGGAAAAGGGCTGCTGATAACGTGGAGGACGCTCACACCCCTCGAGAGGAACGGGGTGTGGTCGTCTCCAATGTAACCGTAGACGGGCTCATGCCCAGTCCGCTTTTTGAAGAACGAGGAGTACCGATCCACAGCCAACCCGGGTCCGGTCAGGTGCCCCGCCTCACCAAGCTTCGTCTCTGCGCTAAGTAGCTCATCGAATAGCCACCCAGTCTCGGGGAAGTATGACTGTATCATCGGGTGTGAGGCGCCGAGAAGGTCAAGAAGAATGAAATGTTCGATCGTCGAGAGCTCGGTCGGAGAGGGATCACGAAGCAAGCGACGCCTTGAGTGCGGGCTAATGTAACTTGAAGACCATTTTTCTGCGAGGTGCCTTGAGGGGTGGGTTGACTAAGTCGTTGGACCATTGGCGCGTCGTGGGGAAATGAATGCTAACCTCGCGCCGTATATCGAATCTGTGTCCGTCCAATCCTTGAAAGCTTCTTCGCCGTCAAAGAAAATGAGTTGGAGAGTCGTCTCCGAAACATCCTCGTCGTCTTCGAGGCCATTCTCGAGACGCTCCAAGCGGCTGTTGAGGAGAGGGTCTAAGACTTCCGCAAGGTCGAGCATTAGAGCGCAGGACACCGCAGAGTCTGTGGCACCAACGAACTGCCGTATGGTCAGCATTCTAAAACTCTACCACAAATCACGCTCTGTCCCGCACCTG
>QFEV01000183.1:0-10903 GCA_003316405.1 Thelephora aurantiotincta
AGCGTGGAATCACATTTGTATCGAGTGGTGGTGGTATGGCGGTTGGATCGGGGAGGCCGACGGCGGGGCAGGAGTGGGGAGACTGCAGAACATGCAAGCCTTGGTGAGGTGGTCATGCAACCTATCTCGTACCATCTCCATCGCTAATAGAACATGATTAGGGGTGGCAGCTGCCGATAAATAGACTAGCTTTACCTTGACACGGGAACATGGCGGTGAGCGTGTCAACCGGAAGGAGGAACATTTTCGCGACTTCCAGAGCCTCGGTCATGGATCTGTCGTGGTCCCAAAGGTGCAAGCATCTGTGAACCTAGTTGAGAGTCCGCAAAGGACGGAGGGTATCGAGGACATACATAGAAACTTGAGTCGTGAACCACCCGAGCTGGAGAGGGTGGCGCGCCAGAGATTTCCCGCTTGACTCGAAGACAGAGGATTGCACACGTTTCGCAACCGTGCGTTGATATGCCACTACAAGGACGAAGGAATTGTGAGAACTCGTGCAGATTCAGATATCAGTTCACCTACACCAGTCGCCGGCATGCCTTTGACCATTGAGACCACCCACGCTTTGTTCAACGCCTTGCAAGCTGCTGGAGGTGAATTAAACATCCAGGTATGTATGCTAGAGAGAATAATTTACCGTCGAAACTCGGTGGTAATGCACATGCGAGTGCTGAGGAGAGGGGACATCAAAACTTCGGTATCAAGAGGGGGAGGAAAGATAGGCTCACTTGTAGAGATATTCGCGACAAGTGTGAGAGAGAGCCGTGTTTGAGCTGCAGTCATGGATCTCCAAGGAATCTTGGATCGCTTGTGATTCTCTCCACGCCTCGATAGCAAACTCCGCCTTCTCCTTTTCGCTGAGCCCCTCGCTCTTCTGTCGGATACAACTGTTCCACAACAACATGCTTCGGCAGTGCAACGCCCATACAGATTCTTTTGGGGAAACGGCAGTGTTGCCCATGGGGTGTGCACGTAGGGACACCTCGCCAGGGAACAGAATGGTGTACTGTGGCAGCGGTCAAGAAAGCCTCAAGGGGAGAAGTGGGGTCAACTCACATTAGCGGGATTGGATAAGAAGAAGTCGGGAGGGTCCTTGTCAAATGCGGAAGAGGTAACCGATTGGCAGGAGATAATCGAGAGCGCACTCCAACACAATCTGCGGCATTCTTCCTTTTCAGCTTCTGCGGGAGTCCAGGATGACTCCCAGGGGGGGACAGAAGCCCATGACGGTAAGAGGGCGGGTCCATCCAACTGTGATCGTGGACATGAGCACTTGTCAGGGGGGTCGTACATACGGCGATCTTGAACGATAGGGACGGTCTTGGGGGTAAACGCGCTGACCTCAGGATCGGCCGCGTCAACAAAGGTAAGTTGTTGGGAGCGGATAAGCCGATCGAGGAACGAAACATGTTCGTTGGCACGTTGGGGCGAGTGTCCCGGGTGCGGACACAATTCAAACAGGGTCAAAACCTGGAGCCTATTTCAGCATAGGCTGACCAAACTTTCTGGGAACGTGCTGACCAAAAATGCCTGAGCTAAGGTGGGACTATTGGATCCGCTGTTGAGCGCCGCTTGGAGAAGGCCGTTCGCGTATTCCCCCAGGCTCCTCGCCCGCTCTCGACCGGCGGATCCCAGTTCCATATGACTGGACATCATGATGGTGGCTAAAGCTAGCGTAGCAATCACGAGAGCTGGCTGCATTTTCATTCGTTCGTCAGGGTCATTGAGGCGTTGAAGAAAAGTCGAGGAATTTATAAAAGGGACCCAGTAGCCATGGGTGGAAAAGCTTGATACAAAGTGAGCTACCGCACATTACAATTAAACGTGTAGTGTATCTTACAGAAAGGATAAGTTAGATCTGATGTCCTTAGCCCTAAGGTTGTGTTAAACCGAGGCCTCGTGCAAGGATTTGTGAGGGGGCACGTACGCTTGCGCGCGGGAGGGTGCATAGGAATCAAGAAGATTGTCCCACCATGTCTTTCGGGGGTACTCCAAGGAAGGGGAGGGAAGGATGGCGCTGGATCTGCGTAGTTGCTGGGTGCCCCGTAACTGAGCTTGGAAATCCATCGTACGAGGCATTGCCGACCGCATCGTATCTTGATCTGGGGAGCGATGCGATGTTGACAGCGGAGAGATTGACTAGGGATGACAAGTTAGCAACATTGAAGGTGACAAGTGAAGGATCGTCGTACACCGGTAGATGTTGGGCCGAAAAAATCGCGAGAAACCTCGGTGTTAATCGAGAGGGCAGAATTCGGCACAAGTGGGACGGGGCTGGCGGAGAGGTGATACGACGGTTCACCGGACGACCTGATAACCTCATCGTGTCCCTCTGACCCTTCGTCCTCCGTGTCTGTCCTTCGACGCTTGCGTAAGGCGGGACTATCCTCCCCTTCGACTGGCCGTTTCTTGCAAGACCGACGACGTGTGCCCGGGCGCTTGTCTGGGCCGCGTCGCTTTGGGACGGCGTCGTATTCGCACTGGCTTGAACGACGCGCACAGTTGTCACACCCTGGCCTGGTAGAGTCACAGCGGATCTTTCGTGCTCGACTGTCAGGAGTCATCGTCAGGCAGAAGACGAAAGAGATATGTTTCCCCCCCCGTACCATTGTCTGCACGCCACTACGCCGTTGGCGCTGCTGCGCCTTGGGGGTCGCGTCTTGGCCCCGTTTCCGGCTTGTTTGGGTGCCGTCTGCGTTGTCTTGACGGTATTTGAGGGATCGTACGGTGAAATGTGCGATTCGTTGTTTCGGTAACCGCCGTTATTTATCTTGTGAAGGGGGATGTCATCGTGTACGAGAGGTTGTAGAGTGTGAGAAACCGAAATGCGGTCGAACTCTTGCTTCGCAGAGTGCTCTGGGATTGCAGCGATAGGCCATCCTGAACCGTGGGTGGGTGGGAGAATGGTCGGTGGCGGCAGTACAAATCCCGCGGCTGCATTGGTACGATATTCCATGCTGGGGTTATGATACCGGACTTTTTAAGGTAATGGTTAAAGGGTGCGGAGAAAGCGAAAAAGGACACGTACCGGGCTCGTGAACGAATTGCTGCTCGTAGATCACAGGAGAGTGGAGATCAGAGCCCTCTTCGCTTGTCTGGGACCAGTGGGATTCTTCGAGTGGTGGAAGCTGCTGGAACGCGTTCAGGTGTCCTTCGGGATTTCTGGCGACCATATCCAGGACATCCAACAGTGCTTGAGTTAATAAGCAGAATTTAAAGACAACTGTCACAGCCGTGAAGGCTTCGTCCCACGCTCGGGTGACAACAAGATTCTGGAAACGAATCGGATTGGTCCCCGTTGTTGATACGCTGAGCACAGCAACTTCTGAACAAAATACAAATTCATCGAAGAAGCCTCGGATAAGCTCCAGCTGCGAAATACGGCGTCCGCACGGAATACGCGACGAGACCTTGGCTTAGACGGTCGCTAGGGTTGGAAGTTGCGGTGGGCCTTCCATTCCGGATTTACCTGCGGTCTTGAGAGGGAGAGGAACGGATGACGAGACCCCCTTCGCTGCAGGCAAAATCAGCGAAATTGGAACTCAATCAGGTACGGTCCTCTGATTCCAATCGAGAGGGGCACGTCGGATCTTTCCAGCAGAAGGTGGGCGGCATTCCCCGACAAGTTCGCAGGTCGGCGCCCACCTCCCTCCCCCTCCTTTTATTTTCCATTTTACTAGGGTGACGGAGCCGTCGTCTTCTCTCGCTACGCGATCAGGGAAAGATACTCTGTCATTCATTCTTTTCTATTGCAGTCCGTGACCAATGCCGGCACCCCTTCAGAACATTGTAACGAGCTGATTTCTCCAAGACGTAATCCGCAAAGTTGGCTGGTTAATCTCCACCAGATTGGGTCATCTGTTCTGCCAGCAAATCTGATCCATCCCACGGCGCAGACGGTTGTCGTCCACCAAGTCCAAGGTTTCATGTGCGCCTCTCGCAGCACCCACCTCGTGTATACCCCTCTCTTTCTTTCCCCTTGCCTGGGCTAGGGTGTCTGTGGGCAACACCGTCACCATCTGGCCGTTATCGGCCTCGTGTCTTCCAGCCAGGTCGCGTTGGATCCCCACCATTCATATCGATCTTTGTTGCGCAGATCTCCCCCTTTATCTCAGAAGATGTCGTCAAACCGACTGTTCAAACTGCACACTTTTTATTTCATATGATTCCCTCGTGGATCAAACGCTTTTTCCAGCTCACAGCTGTCAGTTTTTGGGTCAATATCGTGGTTCAAGCATTGTCCCCACGGTGCGTCCCCTGTTCACATGTTCGCTGCTGGGGGGCGTTCATTCCCAAAATCGTGAGTAAACCGAAGGGCACCCCGAGCACGTGCGGCTTCCCTAAAACGGGGCCCTCTTGGGTCAAAGGCAAGTCCTACCACTCGACGTCCCTGGCACCGTCCCTCCATATGCCTTCGCTATTTACCAGAGCTCTGTACTGTTGCTGTCTACGTTCCCGGTCCAAAAGTCCCGTAGGCTCTACGTTTTAGCCTGGACGGTTGGATGCATACTAATCCGGTCAAGTAGGCTTTTGATGACGAACACTCGAGACTAATCCCACCAGAACCGGAAGTGCCTGGGTATGCTGTCCTCCGCTTTTTGAATTGTGCTGGTAATTCTAGATTTTCCGAGTTATGCTCAACCCCACCCTATCGCGATCGACCATCAGAAATTGAAAGAAAGGCTCGGTGCAATAGTCCGCACGAAAGAGGGGCTAGTATCAAATTACTTCCTCATACTCTCCGCCACACGGCATTCACATCTATCGCAGAAAAATGCTCAATGTGGGGGCGCCTTCGCCACTTAACCTTCACAGGAAAGCGTTACAGGCGAGATTGGATCCTTCCCCTAGCAATTTATCACATTCTGTAACGGGGGACCGCTCCTTCTGCGACAGCAACAGGTCAGGCCCAGGGACGGACGATCATAGCACCGCTGATCTCGAGGGGGGAAACAACCATCACCCACATTCCATCCCCCAGAACCCCTCGCTAGTGTCTTTCCATACTGGAGAAGCCTCACCAAGTAGATACGGTCACGGTCGTGATCAAGACCCACCGACAGTGCTAAACATCCGACTCGCGAATGGTGGGGTTTATGGCTTGGAGCGTAGCCGCAGCAGAGGACGTTCTGGGCAACAGATCTCTACGGGGGCCGCCTCCAACTCTGAGGAGGCAAATTCCAGATCCTCGGCTCCGCTTTATACAGTATGCAACCGAACTTTCCGGTTGGGCGATCCCTCTCTAAACGCTACTCCAGGCATCTGTTTCACGGTCTCTCTCACCGTCGCCACCGAGAGTTCGACCCGAAGTTGTCATAACAGAGCCTGTCGCAACCACACGGAGTAGGAAAGACGAGTAGCTTATTCCGAACCGCATATTATTTCACCCGCCGTTTGGTTGTTCAATCGTAATGGTGATGCCCACACTCGGCCAATACCGTAACAATGTCCAAAACTTCCAGGCCCCGTGTGTTCGGGCCTTCCTTTGTGATGTTTCCGACCGGTTCGCAGGAAGCCTTCAGGGGAACCAATAGGAGCCCTGCACTCACAATCTCGATCAGCTCTGATTCGGTGTCATGGACTTGGCACCTTCGGTCTGTTCCCTGCTGAACTCACCCTCGTCGTCTTCGCCCTCGAGATGGTTAGGGTACTCTTGTGCGACTACCTGTAAGCTGCTTCGACTTCCTCGATGCCTCGCGATGTACTTTCCTCCGATCACCAGGGTCACCCATCGGCCCCACCGCGACCGAGCCGCCAGGACACATCAATTCGGACTCTCCGACGTGGTCTGCGGGGAGTGCGGGGATCAGCGTGTTGAGGCCTCTCCGCCCTTCAACGTAATGATCTAGCGTTACAACCCTCCCCCCCGTTCATCATCCTTTTGTGGTACTCGACGATCTGATCCATTACCAGGATATTGTTGCAGTAAAACCGTGCACACTTACGAAATGATGACTTGGGGACACCTCCATCTGGTACTGCGGCCGGTCCGGGATGGCTGTCAAAAGGTTGCTTATCACGGTAAAAATGCTTCGCGAAGTCGGGCGCCGGCGGCAGGGTGGTTTTCGGTCTCGACTCCGCCAAGGTGACTAACCCTTTGCTCTGTTATTAGTTACGACATTAGGGTTGCGCACAGCGGTTGAGGTCCATGAGCCTCCTCTGATTGGTTTTCCTTGCGCCACTTACACAATCAAGCGCTCCCTTCTCGTTATAGAGGTGCCGACCTTGCTCAGACGTCCCTTCTTTTCTTTTCCCAGAAGCGTTGTGATGGTCGGTCGGCGGAACCGTAAGAAGTATGTGTTCTTCAGGTTGTGTATGAGTAGGCCTGGGTCTCAAATGTTGACCGATTTTGCTCTCGGTATCCTTTTAGTCGCCGGTAGTGCGATTCTGGCGCAAGATGTTCTAAGATGTCCCAGGCTACTTCTCGTCCATTAACCTGGATGTGGGGTCGACACGCGGGCACGCGCCCATGACTAGCTTCCAGACTGAACGCCGTTGAAATTTCCTACTCATTCCCTCGTGCAAGGACTCCGCAATATGTACGGACTACGTCGCCGGAAATACAGGGCCTTGAGGTTCTGCAAAATTTTCGCGCTTCTGTCCCGGAATTCTGTAGGTCGTAGTTTGACCACGGGAGGGTAGACGGTACGCAGTGGTACATACACTCTGACAATATTTCCAGACGGAGTTGTGGGGTGCAAAGTTACGAAATGTTCGGCGGGTGCTACCCGGCCGTTGGTCTCTACTATTTCAAACTTCATGGGTATAGGTTATAAACGGCCTTTCGAACTGGCGCCTGATGTTGTTCGCCATCATCGCGGAGTTGCTTCAATGTCTAATAACCCTTGCTCTGGGCGCGCAGCAACAACCCTCATCCTTATTGTTGGGTGCACTGGGCATAGACTAGGGACGGACACTCCGGGCTTCATTGCGCTCAAGCGAATTACAGAAGCTCATCAGCGCACACTCTTGATTGGCGGAAACTACGTATTCCCGTACCATAGGAACTCTTCTGTCTATTCTGAAATGAGAGGTCTTTGAGCGGCCGCACCGGCGTCTTGCGTACTGCTACCGATGGAATGTGTCTTGGCTCAAACGGAATCCGGACGGGAGACACGAGGCCTCTAACTGGCTTGGATCATCATTCAGTGCCGGATAAACATTTCTAGCTTATTAGTCCTTCGATAAGCTCCTGGGTGTGCTCAGCAGACATTCGGGGGGAAGGAGCAGTTGCCTCCCACGGGGTGCATGGATCAGGAATTGGATTGGATGTTCTAACCCTTCATCAATGACATCCTGTAATCCTAGGTAGAACTAAAAGTCGTCCGAGTCTTCCGATTTTAAATGTTTACCTCGGTTGTGAAGTTCGAAGGGCTGTCGATTCTGGAGTTCATTGAAACGGAGCGATTCCTCACAAACCTGAATCTCTTACACCCCAATACCCTTCCCACCTTGGGTCGGCCGATTCCAGCTCGACCTTGTCGGCAATATCTCTTTGCCACAGGGACGAGCTTCACTGGCCACCAAAGTCCGGTGACCCACTGGGGTCCCTGGGTTGTTGCCGACTTGTTCGTCGAAATTGGTCTCATCTCGCAAGCCGACCATTGTTACCCTCGAACTCTACCTCTGCGGCTGTCAATTTGGCGGGCGCAGCGCACCCAACTGTCTCCTTGTCCTCTCCCATCCTCCCAGGGCGTGAGGACGTCGACGAACCATGACTGTCTACCCGAAACGATTGCGCATGGTATACGCATGCTCGCGGCTCTCCTCAAAGCTTGAAGTGCACGGATTTCCAGCGTCTACCCCTTCTGCCCTCTCTCTGTGTGCGAAGCCAAGGATGTTTTGCTGTCCTTCAACTCCTCGTCAACGCATTGAGTTCCCACTGGGGACGATGGAGCACGGGATATCGGCAAATGCCGTCCCCTCCAAGCGAAGTTGACGTTTGTTTGCCGAACACTTGTTTCTGTTCTCTTACTCTCATCGTACCGCCGTCTGGCCGCATCCTCATCCTCTCCGCTTCGGCCCAAACGCGTTCTCATGAGTAAGAAAGGCAGCGCAAAAACCCCTCAGGAGCAGCCTCACTACGAATATCGCGATATTATTCTCGCCAAAGTCCGCGGCTACCCACCATGGCCATCCATGGTACGCTACAATCTCACTCGACATCTCTCTTGAACGCTGAAACGTGCAACCCGCACCGTAGATCGTTGATCCTGAGGCAGTGCCCGACTCGGTCACGAAGGAGCGACCATCTGGCAAAAAGTCGACCTGGTACTGCGTCAGATTCTTCCCAACCGGGGACTAGTACGTGCCAAAACTTCATTGCATTTCTTTCGTCTACAACGCGTCCTCGAATAGTGCCTGGGTTGTCCCTAAAGATATGTCGAAGCTGAAGGAACACGAAATCCAATCCTATATCAACGAACCCCATAAACGCTCCGGCGACCTGCTTGCCGGATACAAAATCGCGCTAAATCCCACAGAGTGGGAGAAAGAAAAGGCGATAGAGGCTGCCGAGGCCAAGGAGAAGGCCGAAAATGCTCAAGTTGACGAGTTGGATGACGAGGACGCCCAAGGAGACGAGGATGAGTCGGAGAAGAAGACGGCGACCAAGTCAAGGAAAAGAAAGCGCGAATCGGAACCTGCTCCCAAGAAGACTGTACCGAAGAAGGCCAAGGAGTCAACCGAACCCTCGAAGAAACGTTCGGCTGCAAACGGGAAGGGTAAGCGGAACGGTGTCAGGTCAGAGGCTATGGTTGAATCTGAAGACGATGTGCATGAAGAAGAAGCCGGCCCCAGCAAGAAGTCATCACCCCCTCCAGCAAAAAAACAAAAACGGGATGAACGTGAGTATTTGTTTCCCCTCCGGTCCTGCGTTTCTCTTTCTGACAAAACTTCATCCATCCAGCAGAGGATCCCGAAGTTCTTAAGGTTAAAGAGTGGAGACACAAGCTGCAAAAGGCGTTCTTAAATGCCAAAGCAGAACCCAAAGAGGAGGTGCGCCACATCTTCCGCTCCCTCGTCGTTTTCTCTGATCCCCTTTGATGGAAGGATATGCCCGCCTGCGACGAACTGTTCAAACTGCTCGAGAATTACAACGAGATGACGATTGTCCATCTATCCCAGTCTAAGATCGGAAAAGTCATGCGGCACATTCAGAACAAGGAGAATATCCCTCGCGACACGGAGTTCAAGTTCCGGGACAGGGCAAGGGCGCTTGTCGAGAAATGGCAACAACAGATCCCTGCCTCGAAGACAAACGGAACCACAAAGGAAGACGGTGCGAAGGATGTTGACGCCAAAGGGGAGGAGGCCATGGATGTTGATGCTCCAGGTGAACCAGCCATCGACAAACCAGATGCACCTGATACTGAGGATGCTGTTGGCGATGTGTCCACGTTCGAAGGTGATCTCACCGTTGATGCCATTGCTGCATGAAGAAATGCGTAGGCTCTGCTCAAGCTTGGCCTGATGACACGCCTTACGCCATCCGGACGTGCAGTAGTTTGTAGACGGAGATGAACCCATCTTGCATTCCGTCCACCTCGTTTTGCCGCACTTTCTTGAACGCATTCCGCCTGCCCTTCCTCCTAGCTGTTCTAGTTGTTATGAGAACGGATTTCCTGTCGCTATATCTTCTCCGCTTGTGCTCGTGTTCCTGTTGTTGTTTTTACTGTTTTCCCCTCTATTCATACATGCCCTTCAGCCTACCAAACGTATGATCTAGCAACCCGTGTGTGTGAGCGATTGGAACCGAAGCAGCGGCCAATACTGAGGCGCTCGATCAGTGTCGTCTTTGTGGTCCCTCGCTCGCTACATCGATGTGATATGCATGCACTCCGCCATGCTCAACGACGACACATCATCGTATCGGTGCGTGCCCGCAAACTGCGCGTTAGCCTGCGACCGGCTGTTTGACCTCGTGTTCGTTAGCTCGACAATCTGTTGTACCAATTCCACACCATTTCCTTTTTCCTGTCCCCAACACTCTTACCCTACTTCAGTCGATGCATCGGTCAGTTCCAGCTCTCAAGGCCAGGGGACTTCTATCCGAAACGAACCCTCCGATTCTGGTATTGCATGGTCCTCTTCTTCAACTTCCCTGCTGTATGGGATCACGCTCTCTTTGGTGCCACTAAAGGACCGTCACTCATACTTGACTTCGTCGGGCTGCGTAAGATGTCATTCACTTCCACACATTCGCTTCTAATATCGGTTGTAGCGTACCAGCCCAGCAGACCTCATGTGTTGCTGCTTGACCTGGCTATCGTCCTATCCAGTTTGGTCCTCGTCACGGTCTCATACGAGCATTCACTCCCAATCGCAAACACATCCCAAGCAACCACGAGTGTTCTTGGACCTCACGAACCAGAAGAGAACGAAGACCCTTCCAAGACGGAGGCATCGTTGTATGCTATTGACCTCAGACTTGGCTCGATCATCAATAGAATCAAGAACCCAGCACCTCCACAAACGGCGGGACGAACAGGAGATGAGCTGTTACCCCTGCCTAACACGATGCCGACGGAGTTGAGGCACAGTTTGAGGATGCTGATGAGGGCGAGGGTGGATATCGCCGCCGCGAGAGGTAACAATAGAGAGCAGCGACGTACAGACCCTTCAGAGCCAAGGAACCGAACGATTCCTGGCGCCCTTGAACCTGACGAGGGTTGAGCAGCTTTAGCACATTGTGATGTTATCTAGGTATTATATAATTCACATAATTTGGTTTCAACTGCGCTACCACTTGCGCCCCATCTGAAGGATTTGTTAACTCAGATAGTATGTAGCAGAAGACATGACAGAGGCATACGGCGGTCCTGAGACATTTTCCAAACTCTGCGAATTGTTCTGCACATGCATCTTTCTTCACGTCGGTATACGTTGCGAGAACGCATTT